>PITA01004431.1:0-123560 GCA_004023965.1 Spilogale gracilis
CATTCCCAGAAATTTCTCCTAAGTGTGGGCCCTGTTCTGCAAGGGGTTGCTAGTGAATAGTTCAGTGCAGATTACCTGCTCAGACTCTGTTACTTCTTGTCACACCCTGTCTTCCTCTGGCTCAGATCCCTTCAGCTCCTGTTACCAAAATGACATGCTATATTTCTAATGAATATCTGTTGACTGTTTTGAGTTTTGATTCTCTGTTGCTTCTTTCTGTCATCTGCCACACAGATGTTGATATCATGTAGGTCCTGTCGATGCTGGTAATTTGCTTATAGTTTAGTACTGTTGCAAGTACCTTGTTGACTAGGTCTGTTATAAATATAATCTAGTGTTTTTTGTTTTATTTTGCTACCTAGTTTCTTTGTTTTGGATAGTGATTGAGAGAGAATAAAAGACTATGTCACAGTTGCCATCTTCCTAGAATCTCCTGAAGTAATCTTCTTTTAATGCAAAACAAATATGCCTTTCTTATCTAACACCAGCTTTTGATTTCTCAATTCATTCATAATAAAATTATAATTTCTTACCCTAGTTATAAATTCCTCGGGTATATATCCAGTATTAATCCCTCCAGTCTTATCTATTTCATTCTCCTCTTCCTTAGAAGGTTTTAGATTTTTCTCATCTAGATTCTGCATTTTCCCCATATGTTATTCCTTCTGCTTTTTATGTCTGTCTCCTTCATTTTATTAAAATTTCAGCTTAAATGTCCAAGAGATCTTCTCAACCCTTATACCCAAAGAAGATACCACCAAGTCACTGTCTGCTACGTTATTTATATTAAATATTTATTTAGCAATTACCACCAACTAATACTGTTGTGCTTTATGTATTTATTTATGTGTTCATACAAGAGGGAGAAAACTATACCCTAAAAGTCAAATCTGGTCAGTCACCTGTTTTTTGTAAATAAAGTTTTACTTATAAATTCAGAAATTTATTTATTTGTTTGTTTTTTTGAAGATTTTCATTTCTTTATTTGACAGAGAGAAATACAGCTAGAGAGGGACCACAAGCAGGAGGAGTGAAAATGGAGAAAACAGGCTTTCCGCTGAGCAGGGAGACTGATGTGGGCCTCAAACCCAGGACTCTGGAATCATGACCTGAGCAGAAGACAGAAGCTTAACAACTAAGCCACCCAAGCGCCCCAACTGCTTTTCCACAGTACTGACAAAGTTGAGTAGTTGCATGAGAGATCGCATGGCCCACAAAAAATAAAATATTTCCTGTCTAGCCATTTACAGAAAAATATTTTTCCAACCTTCTCATTAGTCCATTGTTTGTTTCCTCCCACTAAATGTAGGCATCAAGGTAATTTAGTCCCTTTCTGTATTTTCACTACTTTATCCTCATAAAGATTGGTAGCTAGCATATGGTAATCAATCTCTAAATATCTGTGAATCAGTAAACCAAATCTTGAATTGTCAGCATCATTTTTAGGCTATCACATAGTCATAATTTTAAAAAAAGATTATTAGAAAATTAGTGATGATTGTATTCAATTCAGCACCCAAATAGCCAGATGATAAAATTAAAACTAGACTCTTAAAGGCAATGATTCTAAGAAAGAATATTGGGAATATATATATATATATATATATATATATATATATATATATATATATATATAAATTTATATTTTTGCAATGATTAACAAATATATAAACATATAAATGTTTGAGAGCACATAAGCTCTGAAGAAAAAAATGACTAGACTTAAAACTCAGTTCTACTGGTTATGAAGCTTGTGCTAGTTAATTTACTTTTCTGGATCTCCATTTATTCATGTGTAAAATAATTTTAATGAGATCTAAATTATAAGATTATAGTAAGTATTTTTTTAAAGATTTTATTATTTATTTGACAGAGAGAAACACAGCCAGAGAGGGAACACAAGCAAGGGGAGTGAGAGAGGGAGAAGCAGGCTTCCCGCCAAGCAGGGAGCCTGATGTGGGACTCAATCCCAGGTCTCTGGGATCATGACCTGAGCTGAAGGTAGTGGCTTAACCAACTGAGCCACCCAGGCTCCCCTAGGATTATAATAAGTATTAAATAGGCAAAGTGTACAGCCCACAGTAAGAGTTCCACATACTTCATGTGGTGATGATGTTAAGTGATGATGGTAGTAAGGATAATGTTGATAATTACAAACCATGTGAAAAAAGGAGGAAGAGGGGGAAGAAAATAGAAGAGAAGAGAAGAGAAAATGATAATGCTGGTAAAAATAAACTTACTAAGTTCAACTTATCAAGCTTGTATTCTGTTCCAGGCACCATGATCTATGGTTCCCATTGATTGTATTATTTAATCCCTGCAAGAGCCCTGTGAGGAGGGCACATTAATATCCTGGTATTATAGATAAGGAATCCATAGTTTGTCTTAGGCTACACTATGTAGAACAGAACATATCTCAGGCCTAAATTCAGATCTGGTGTCATCAAAGCCATAGTTCTTGACCTATATAGTTCTCTCCTTACCCATCTAAATGTATCCTTAAAGATCTATCCACTTTCTTTTTAAAATGTGACGTGCATAGATTTTTGCCTGCAGGAGTCTTCCAACTCATCTTCTTAAACACATTTTAAATATGCCCAGTTTCATATTTTGCCACCTTCAAATATTGCTTTGGATTCCAAAATCATCCTTGTCTCCCTCCCTGGAAATTCTCATTTAGTCTCCAGACCATAGCCAGCTGTCAAAAGAAATCAATTGGAGAGACTGATTTCCACCAAGGTGTTCACAGTGAAATCTGTTTAATTGCTGTTAATTCTCTGCTAGAATATAAGCTCTTTTAAGTTTGGATTTTGTAACTTCAAGCTTGTTGGTGTAGGAAAGGTGCCAGCCTCGTGGCAGAGAACATCAATTTGGTTGCTTTGTAATAAAAACAATATTGACTGCTCAGAACCAGGAAGAGCCATAGCTTTCCAGTTCTCAGATCTCCCAACTCCTGCCTTGCACCTGGTAAAGCAGGGAAGTATGCTGGTAGGAATAGTAGTAGTATTAGTAGTGGTAGTAGTAGTAGTAGGTAGTAGTAGTAGTAGTAGTAGTAGTAGCAGTAGTAGTAGTAGTAACAGGAATCGACTATTTAAAATGCCAGGAAATGTGCTAAGCATGTGACAACATGATCTAATTACACTTCACAAAAATGCTATCAGGAAGTAATGAACCAACCCTATTTATAGATAGGAACATAAGAGCTAATGACTTGCCCAAGATCATATAGCTATTAAATCCCTTGGCCTCCTTCCATATTAATTTTTTTTAAGATTTTATTTATTTATTTATTTATTTGACAGTGAAAGAGACAGCCAGAGAGGATGTGGGAGAGGGAGAAGCGGACTCCCTGCTTAGCAGGGAGCCTGACTCAGGGCTTGCTCCCATGACCCTGGGATCATGACCTGAGCCCAAGGAAGATGCTTAATGACTAAGCCACCCAGGAGCCCCCCATATTAATTTTTTTTTCAAATTCTAAAGTTTTTTCTTCTTAACCACAATGCAGTATCTTTTCAGAAGTCTATGCATATAAAAATTCAGGACGATTCTGAAGAGTGGATACTTCATTACCTTTTACAAATGAGAGAATTCAGATCCACCAAGGGGAGACTTCCTCCCATTATTCATCAGTATTGTAGCTGTGTTATGCTATACCCCAGCATATGCATGATATATATCAGAATGTCTATCCTTTGATCAAAGATCTCACCATAAGCTGTTACTTATGCACATGCACTCTCAAATAACTGATGAAATATGTTAAACAATGTGCTGGTAAATGTTTAACAACAAGTTCCCTGGGATGGGGATGGGGTGAAATGGACCCTGATTTCTCACAGTAGCCAATTTCCACGTTGTGAATGCTCCCCATAGCAGATTTCAAGCTACTGATGTGACATCATCTGAACACAGAGTTATGAAGAGATGCTAAAAATAGGCTTACACAACTTGGTATAAACAGCATGTGCTGTGCTCCTCCTCTACATCTACTCTCTTTTCTACCATACACCTATATTCTTACAATATAAGAATATTCTAATGTAGGTTAAACATGGACTATACCTCAAACCCACACTGAATTGAAGACACGAATGTGAAATACACTATATAAGGAGCACTTGTATTGCATGTTTCTCATTTCCTAGATGCTATATATTTTCTTTTAAATATCAATATGAGAACTGGTAATTATAATTACTATTAACTGAATGTTTGAGTCTCCCTAAAATTCATATACTGAAGGCATAAACGTCAGTGGGGCTCTCTTTGGAGAAGAAGCCTCTAAAGAAGTAATAAGGTTAAATGAGGCCATGAAGTTGAAGCCCTGAACTGATAGGATTAGTGTCTTTTTATAAGATGGGACACCAGAGAGAGCTTTCTCTCTGTCTGTATGCACCAAGGAAAAGACAAGTGAGAATATAGCCAAGAAGAGAGCTCTCGCCAGGAATGGAATTTACTGGCATCTTGATCGTGGACTTCCAGCCTCCACAGCTGTGAGAAAATAAATGTCTGTGGCTTAAGCTTCCCATTCTCTGGTATTTTGTTATGGCAGCTTTAGTGGGAGAAATCTGAGAATATCACTATGTGATCTTGAAGAAGTCTCTTATTTCCTCTGAGACACATGTCAAAGAAAGGATTGAACTAAAATATTTATAAGATGCCATCTTCATTTAATTTCCAGGATCTTGTGTTTCTAGGGCTGCCACTCACCTTTTCTATTTATGGTCTTTTTAGGAAATGTTGGGCATCTAACATTCTAAGCTGTCTTGAGTCCTAATAATGACACAAGAGAGTGATCATATTTAAGTTATGGTATATATTGAAATATTTATAATAGAAAAAAAATAACTTCCTGAGGGGATCATAACACCTGCTATCTGATAAAAGAAACTGGAAGTTGGGATTTCCATCTTTAGTTGTGGGCCTGTACCAGGGCAGGTGCATTAGAATGACTCATGATAACTTGTTAAAATACAGATTCTATAATGAACTATGAGACTATAAACCTAGAAAATGTGTAAGGCCACTTTTCTTAATTAATGTGAAACAGCTATACAGTAGCAACATGCATAAAGTTGGGTTGTAGTAAGTAGACATTTACAATAGACTGTAAGTTAGGTGAGCTAAGTTATAGTTTGATCTCGCAACCAAATAGTTCACGATCTTGGGTAAGCGATTTCCTTTCTCTAGGTCTCAATTTCCCCCATAAGTAAAATCAATGCCCTGGGTTAGATGGTCTTTAATCTACCATCTATCTAGAAACACTTTAACTACCTAGTGATTAATATCAGGATATTAGACGCATTTTCAATGTTAAGGTGAAAAATAGTTTAGCAGGGCATGGATTGGTGGAGATGTTTCAAGCATAACAAATCATAACATATTGACAATCTTGTCTTCTAGCTAATTTTACAGCTGGCCCTGGCTTAATACCCACTAAAATTTCTGCTCAAAGAGAATGCTTGGTCTCATGTATTGTCTCTGTCCTGAGTCCTATAATGAGGTACCCTCTTATCTGTAAGAGCAAAAAGTCAACTGAGAAGTCAAGAAGAGAGCTGATTTTCAGTGCATAATCCAGCAACCCAAAGGACACCTTTTATTTCATGGTAAAAGCCACTTAAAAAGTTCTCTATATATTTTGGGTGTTTTATATGTTTCTCAAGAGTTTCCAAAAGGTTAAGAAAATTCTCTTTATTACCAGAACCCGGTATAAATGACTGATATTTCGTAAGTAGTCAGTGGAATTTCGTAAATGTAATGAATGAATTTTTCCTGGTTGTTAATTTTACTACTCCAAAGAACTATATAATAGTTGGAATCATAAAGAAGGGCATGAATAGAGTGGAAGTATCCACAGAATCTCCACATTTGTTGTAAAACTCAAATAAGAAGATAATGTTTTGCAAACTTTCAAGTCCTGGATAAATAAAACTCAGATTATACAGATATCTTTTTTCCTCTGAAAATGTTCTCAGTTATTTTCTTTACCTTGCTATATTACCCTTGCTTGACAGTGGTCAGAATTTAGTACCCACAAATAGCTTGAAACAATGATTGTAATGCTGAACAACTAAATATTAGAAATTCAGCGTTTTGAAAGAAGTAAATTAAACAAGTTTCCATCGAGGTGCAATGGTTTAGACCAGTGGAGCCCTAAAGATGTAAATCCAGCTATGAAAGAAATCCAAGCAAGGTCAGAGTTGAAACAAGGTACCATAAGCAGAGAGCATGATGGCTTTACCTCAAATGTTTTTTTTTTTTTTATCTAGGATTAAGAGACTTTATGTTGTGAGTGTATGTGTGCACCTGTCCATGCTTGCATGTTTGTGTGTGTGCTTATGTTTAAATTTTCCAACTGCATACATTGTTTTGATAGCTCTTTGAAATAAATATGCTGCTTACAGAAAAAGGAAAATACACTTCTGAGAATTTAATTTAGAATTAGGATTTCTGTTTTTATAATTACTTTTCAGGCATTGAAATTCATTGCTATCACAGAAGGATATACTATTGATTATTTCTATAAATTAGTGGAAAATATTTTTTGGAAATGTTGAATAAGAAGCATGTCTTGTGTTTTGTGGTTAAATATTTGATCACAGATATATTCTTAATCATTGATTTATATATAAATTATTTTAAAAACTAACAGTTTTCTTCAAAACCACTACAAAGGAGATAAGGACTCCTCAAGCTCTACTAGGTCTTTTGAGTCTCTTCATTCCTACTGAATATTGTGATTGGTGTTATTTCCAAGAAGTTTCATTTACTTCCTTGAAATCCTCTGGAGCCTAGTCATGATCCACTGTGGAATGTTGAGATAAACAGGAATCATAAGCCTTGCCATTTTTGCCATATAGTTGCATTAACGAGGCAAGACTGGGTTCTTTTGAATGTGCTTTGTTATCTGAAAGTTGATTGGTTTGGATTAGGTTAGAAGTTACAAACATTGGAATGAGGACTGACTACACCAAAATTATCTTTGAAGCTATCTTTAAGATATACAATTCATTCAATACATTATAGTATCCTAGACTGAATCCTGAAACAGAAAAGGAACATTGAAGGAAAAACCGGTGAAATCTGAATAAAGTCAATTATACCTGTCTTAATTTTTTAGTTTTATCAAATGTACCATGATCATGATGATGTAAAGATTAGGGGAAACTGAGCTAAAGGGTAGATAGGGACTTGTTAAACTGTACAACTTCTTTTGTAAATCTAAAACTATGAAAAAGTAAGAAATTCTTAAAAATACAGAATCTAGGGACACCAAGGTGGCTCAGTTGGTTAAGCATCTGACTTTTGGTTTCAGCTCAGGTCATGATCTCAGGGTCATGAGATCAAACCCCACATGCAGCTCCATGCTTAGTGTGGAGTCTGCTTAGTCTGTTCTCTTTCCCTCTCCTTCTGTCCCTCCAACTTGTGTTCTATAGATAAATAAATAAATAAATAAATAAATAAATAAATAAATAAATATCTTAAGAAAAAATATAGAAACCATGTTCCTACATCAACATGAACAAGAAGCCTAAAACCTATTACTGAAAAATTTAATGTGCACTCGGGAATAGGGTTCATGGAGCTAACAGGGCCTTCCTACTCTAAAAAAGGACTATTAATTTACAAGTCATATGGATCTGGGTGTTTGGATTTTCTATACCAGTGGATGTCAATATCGGCTTTGCATAAGGATCATCAGGGGAAAATTTTCAAACTCCAGAATCTATGACTTCCTTAATCTATAAAATCAGAATTCCAGGGGCTGGCACCCTGACCTGTATAGTAGTAATAGTTGTTCTTATTATTGTTTTTTAAATTTGTTATGAGCAATTGTGATGTATAACTGGAATTGAAAATTACTAAAATGCAAGTTTCAATGAAGGGGTAAACAGAAGGTTCAGACAATCAACTACTATAATAATAGCAATATCCATGAGTTTAAGCACATCAACAGCTGCAACTGATAATTGCATAAAGTACAACTCAATTTTATATTTCCTGAATATCCTTAATACTCTAAGTTTCAGAGGAGACATTTTTATTCAATGTCTGTGTAAAACAGCTTATACTGTTGGAATTTCAGTATCTTTTCGTCACCTCAACAATATTTCCATGATTCATTTGTGGTAACTGGTTGTGAGGAAATTCAGGGTACTGTATGTTACAACCAGCTTCCTCAATGACAAGTTTTGACCTTTATTCTGTGCTCCCACTTGTTCAAGATCAAGATCAGAGAACCCGGGGAAGTAATCACAGTTGGTGCACAAAGGGCTTGATGTTTTTATGTATAATCCAGATGAAGAAAAATTATGAAACTCTATTTCCCTTTCTCTGTTATACTGTCCTTACCCAGGTCTGCAAATGGAGTTTCCCCTAGTTCTTATGACTGTTTCTGTTCCTTCATGGGTGCTGATCACTTCATATATGCTAAAGGTAAATCCATACTTCCCTTTTAATCAGATGAAGAAATTCTACCCATCCTCCAAAACCCTACCTTATCTATAAAGCTTTTCCTGGCATCACTCTTTTCCCACTTTTCTAAACTCGATATTGTATTTGGTACTATACAATTAAGTAATAAATTCTATTTTGATATATCATTGTTCTCTGTTCTTTCACATGTGCGAGGAGGAGGAGGGTATAGTGGAAAGAAGGAAATCATTGTTGTCTTTTAGAACCAGGTCAAAAGCAATCTCCACCTAAGCCTTATGTTTTCCTCATGATAATTAGAGATACTAACACCTATTTTTGTAATACTGCTGCTTAAAATGGTGAAGCATATGTAAAAAGTGCTTAGTTTGTTATTGGTAGATAATAATTGTCAGTTTTTTCCTTTATTTCTTTCCTCATATATCTGCATCAAGTGATAAACTTGTGATAATATCTAATACCTGTAGAGAAATTTATAGTTCATAAACTCTTAAAACAATTCATTGAAGTACATTTGCAAGCCCTATTTTATAAATAAAAAAGGTGATGAGGTCCTGAAAGGTTAAATACCTTCCACAAACCACAACATTTCATGGAAAGCCAGCTAACATAGCCTGGCCTTGTACTCCCTTCAGGATATTACAGAAAATATTCTGTGAATTTATTAAAAATAATTCATTTATCCAAAAGTAAGGGATTACCTTCTATGTGCCAAGCTCTTAGCTAAGCATATAGCAGATAGTAATGAATGAGAAAGACTTCATATGTGTCCTCATGGAACGTGGAGGCTGGCATTTAGGACAATGATTAGGCAAGCCTGAAGCAAATGGACCTGTTTATAATGATGCCGAATTCTTTCTTGCTAACTCTGGGGCTATGGAACATTACTATGGGAGTGATGGCTTAACCAGAATCAACAACACTTCTCATAACTGTGACCCTTATGATCAGTAGTACTCACTGACAGTATTGGTGGCAGGACTGAAATGAATTTACCGCTATGTCCATCAAGACTGCAACCTCATCCTCATTAGCACATGTCAAAAACTTCCAGAAGCTAAGCACTATAACAAGACAGATTGCTACAATTACTAGAAATAATAGTCATTAGCATTAGCATCTTCTTCACAAGAGAGTGATTCTTTCGTGTACAGAAAGAAAGCCCTTCTCTCATACAATTGTACTTTCCTTTGGGCTAAAGTTCATCCTGACCCAGAAATGTCTTCATTTGTGGTTGGTGTCTTGTCACAAAATGGCTCTAAGAGATCCACAAAATGGATGTCATCAACAGCCTGTCTCCACAGTCATAATGTGAGGGTTCTTCTTGTGTGCTGTGTTAATAAGACTTTCAGACGGAGGTAGGGATCTTCCTCTCTTCAACCCTATGTGTGCCCCCAAGTTAGGACATTTGTTCTACTCAGGGCCATGGCCGATGTGCAGCCAGAAAGTTGGGTTTTCACTCTGCTGGCCCAGGATTCAGTAATCCTAATACAGGAGTTCTCTAGATACCTACCTTCAAGCACTTGTCACTTCTCCCATAGACCCATTTGTCTCAGCTTCCACCAACTTATAGATATATGTTTGGGGGAGCACGGTGTTTGTGGTGATAGTCCCTACCTGTAAAGAAACTAACATTGCATCCAAATTTTGTCCTATTATATTCTAGCTCTTTTTTTCCCCTCTCTCCCTAAAGCAGGAGGGTCCCACAGAGCATCTAGTTTACCATGTTGTTGAAAATCGAGAGCCAGTATGGAGACTTAGATGATCTAGGTTCAATGACACTACTTAATATGCAAACTTGGGCAAATCACTTGTCCTTTTAGGATCTCAGTGATCCCAAGTAGAAAATGATAGCATTTAACCAATGTCTCTTATTTCTGAGATTATTTGACTGATAGTAACAATGTAAGAAATGATGTTGAAAAAGTAGTTCAGTAGTTATGGTAAGAAAATAAAACTGGATAATTTAGAAGTTGCTTCAGGGAATAAGAGATACCCTATAGCTCATTCTCAATTTTTGTGGTGTTGCTCTAATTAATTAAAAGACTTTAATATGTTCTGCCGTGTGTGATTTGACTCCTCTAAACTCTCTTCTCAATTTTAGTTTATGTGTAGCATCTTGCGTGAATTAATCCTACAATTACCATATCAAAAGAAAAACAAATACACAAACAAGCACAAATAGCTAGCAATGATTGTAATAGTGTACTGGGCTCAATTTTCATTTTTCAAGACCTGCATTCTTAAAATTTTTTATTCCCAGTGTTGTTTAGACCCTAAATATATATTTCCATGTCTGAGTACCTTTATATGAGTGATTTTGTGGGTTGGTCCAGTCTGACCAAATAGTTTAAGAAGGAAGAGCTATTCCAAGAGGCACAGGGCCCAATTTTTGAGCCTTATGGCATCTTGGGAAGTTTTGGTCAGATTTGCCATCAAGTGCATACTGACAGTAGAAATTATATACCCACCTGAAGCAGAAAGAAAACATAATCTAGGTTGGGGTTGAAGTATATTCCTGAAGCCAGTTATTACCAAGAGTGGATTGAGAATAATAGGGTGGGGCCATCACAAGGCACTAAGCAGCAATCAAACCTGTTTACTCAGTGGAGTGAGTGCCATAGCAGTACAGAGCCCCGGGGATCCATGAGCACGGAGGTTAATCAGCACCCTTCGAGACAGGGCCCGCGAATGGACCCTGCACAGCTAGTGTGCTCAGCACCATGCTGAGATGGAGCAAAGTAGTCATTCTCTATCCCACTTGGCTGTTTCTCCATAACACTCATCCTGGCCAGTGAGGCTCCAAGAACCAGGAGTCATGTGTGGGACACACAGGGTGGAGCCTCTGTCAACCGCCTTCAGGAAATCATAGGGAGATCATTAGCTGCCATGTATAACACCACTCTGGTGGCCCAACCTGTATGAAAAATACAATTGGGACAAATGCTGAATAACTAAGGTGATTAGTATTTCTAGCCCGTTTCTCATTTTGGACTTATAAACCTGCTTCTACAAAGCCTCCTAGGAACTCATATTCAACATGCATAAAATTAAGCTAATAATATTCTGTTCTGTACCTCCTTTTTGCTTCTCTATTCTCTGGCACAGAAAGTGACAGGCCCATTCCCCTTGTTGAAAGTCGACACCTTACCGTTTTCTTCATCATGTAAGATTTAGGGGTAAAGGGACTCCATCTATTTTATTCAGTATCTTATCTCAGGAAATCTAAGGAAATATTTATGGAATGAAGGAACAACCAAATACAAAAACATTTTTAATGGACTATAAGGGTCTGCTTCATGCGATATATAATTTCATTAAGAAAAAAAGTGGAAAAAAATTTTTTAAAAAAGATACAATCAGAAAAGGCAAGGGGTGCATGACAAGGCTTACTCAGTGAAGGATGCAATATTTGATCTCGGGTTGTGAGTTCGAGTCCCTCATTGGGTGTAGAGATTACTTAAAAATAAAATCTTCAGGGAGCACCTGGGTGGCTCAGTTGGTTAAGCGACTGCCTTCGGCTCGGGTCATGATCCCAGAGACCCGGGATCGAGCCCCACATCAGGCTCTCTGCTCAGCGGGAGGCCTGCTTCTCCCTCTCTCAGTCCCCCTGCTTATGTTCCCTCTCTGGCTGTGTTTCTCTCTGTCAAATAAATAAAATCTTTAAATAACTAAATAAATAAATAAATAAACAAACAAATAAATAAATAAATAAAATCTTCAAAAAAAAAAAGATAAGACAAGCATCTAGGTCTTATCTGATAGAAATTAATCAAACCAATGAGGAAATAAGCCTCCCCATTGATACATTAGTTTTCCATTTCCAACAAATTACCACAAACTTCACAGCCTAAAACATGTATTTTTTAATCTCATGGTCGTGGAGGTCACAAGTCTGAAATGAGTCTCACTGGGCTAAGTTCAAAGTATTGGCAGGACTGCTTATTTCTGGAGGCTCTAAGGGAAAATAGGTTTTCTTCTATCCCAGCTTCTAGAAACTATCTACTCTCTTGGGCTTGTGGCATTCTTCCATCTCCAAAGTCAGCAGTGGCCTCTCAAGTCTTTCTCATGCTGCCATCTCTCTGGTGGTGACTGTCCTGTGAGGAAAATTACCCTGATCATGAAAAGACTTGATGAAATCTGGGTCCTCCCTCAGCCCTCTTCCCATCTTGTCTTGTTGAAGTAAACCTCATTCATCAACAGTTATTTTAAATACCACCTCCTCCATGATTCCTTCTGTGATTGTCCTTGTGGGTATCTAGATCTCTTTCCTTGAATTGTCACAGAATTTTCATTATATAACAAGTCACATTAAATCTTGTATCATGGACAGATAAACTCACATAATGTATCTTTTCCTTTTGAATGTAAGCTTCTTGAGGATTCATTTCCAAACCAGTCATAATATGCAATTTCTTCATAATGCCTATGTGACTTTAGGAAGACATATTACTTCCTGGGTTCTCAGTTTCCCTGTATATTTATCAAATTTCCTCACAACAAATATTAAGTGCGAGCACATTCCTAGCACATGGAGGTTGTTCAGTGAAAGTTATTTATCTTCCCCACATATACCTGTGATAAACTCGCATGCATTTGTGTGAAGGACTACTCTAGGACAAAGGCTTGGCATCTATACATTCTTCCTGAATGACGGTGTGTTCTGTGAAAGCAGAGACTCTGTCTTTCATGTTCATTGCCATGTTCCCTGTCCCAAAGTGCCTCTCAACAATAAATATTTACTGAACTAATGAATAATTCTCAGTGAAATAGCTAGGAATGTTTCTCTGTCTTCCAGTGGTATGTTCTCCTAACTATGTATAGTTATATATCTTGTCACAAATTTTCCTAATTCATCTGGCACAGTCTGTATCCCCAAACCATTCATTCCCATATACAAAATAAACCCTGATAAAATTAAAAATCTTTGCAGAGCTAACGCTTCAGACTCTTTCAATCTGCTTTCCTCCTGCTTCCATCTCCCCTCCTTGCAGACATCCACATTTTTCTCCTTATGGGAATGCAGACAGAAGAGAAGCATGATTCCTAAAATGAATAATTGATATTTCTTCAGAGCGACCTACCCTATTCTACTTGTTCTCTTAATTTACTCAGTTTATACCAACTGATGACAGAAGCCCATTGTTTTGCTGAAACATTAACTTCACAAAGTCATTCCGCTCCCATCTGCAGCACTTAAATTAATGATTCCCTCTGCAACATCTGTTTAATTAACTATCGGCACCATAGAAGAGGCGTCCAAATACCCCAGCGACTAAATCAGCCTCAAATTAGGGAAATACGATGTTAAATTGTATCAGGGAGAAGCCGAGTTTATCCTTCCGAGCACTGGCATTCATTAGCTAGCAGCCAACACATGCATCTTCATAATGAAGTAGTGTCAGCAGTGCTTGGCTGTAAAGTTCTCATTTAAGGGCGGCATGGGTCCTTCCAGTCATGGTCATCACGGGGAACTAGAGAGACGGGCTTAGGGACCCCCAGAGGTAGCACATCCTTCCTTCATCTTTGTTCCTGGAAAAAGCAATGGAGCTTCAATCGGGCACGTGCAGGCTAAGGGATTCTGGGAAACAGCAGTGGTGTGGGAAAAGTGACATTTGTGAGTCATTTCTATTATAAGTATTTCATCTTCCCTGAATCCTTTTAGTTATATTTGCATAATTATTTGCATTGATCTACATAAGCAGGAAACTGGTCTGGCCTCTTTGGATGCACTGGGAAATCTCTTTCGTTCATAAACTTGACAGTATTCATTTAACAAAGAGCTACAAAGAATGTACTGTGTTTAAAGCATCATACTTGGCACAAGGGAAAGGCAAATTAGACACAAACCCTGCTCATCGATAATTTACACCAGATAGAGAACACTGTAAACATGATTCTAAACCTGTGTGTTCTCCTTTGTGCATGTACATAGGACACCAACTGGAAATGGGATAGTTGTGGGAATGAGAGTGAACTGAATATGATCCCTGCTCTCACAGTTTATGGTCTAGGTTTTATGTTTACACACACACACACACACACACACACACACCCCGATTAGAGTACTAATTCCAACACAAGAAATAAGAAAAGCAATATATTCACAGAAATAGAGATCAGCTATCATAGGTGCTCAGAAGGGGAAGACATCCTGTTAATTTGGGGAGTGGTGTAAAAGAAAGAGTTCAGGGAGTACATGTCCCATTAGCTAATTCTAAAGGATGGTTGACTCTGCAGCTATATGGAGAAGGGGCAATTTAGAGGTAGAGAAAGCAAGACAGAAGAGTGTTGCAGAATCTGAGAGCAGTGAATCATCTAGTTTAGTGGACATAAAGATGATTTCAGAGAAAGCCTCTACTTTCTCTTGACATGCTAGTATCTGGCACACAGTTTGGTCTGAAATACTGAAGCTAGCTGGGCAATGTAGAAGAAGACCCTTACTCACCTATATGTGCCTTCTCACTCTATCCTTGGAGTTTGCCACCCTGTACTGACATGAACCCCTGGCTCATCCCTAAACTTGACATTTTGATGAATTCATCTATCTAGTTGGCCTTTTCTCTCAGACCATGGTCACCACACATCTCTTATGTTCCATACCCGTCTTTGACCATCAAGCACAGATTTCCTAGTTGGATCCTGACACCCAGTCTCGGGACCAGCCTGACTAAAATTCATGTGTAATTCTCTCTTCAGTTATAGCATTCAGATGTGGATGTGATTATCTCTATGCTGTGTGACCAACAGAGAAGACTATGATAAACACTATTTCTTAACATTGGTTAACTCATTCTGGGTTCATTTTGTGCACTAGGAAGACCTACCGAAAACAGGACTTATACCGTGGTAGGTAGGGGATAAGGTCTCCTTGGCCAGCCAGGGTCAGAAGAAAATAAGTTCAGTAAAGGGGTGAATAAGAAAGTCAGGAAATGAAGGTCAGGTTCAAAAGCGCTTAGGAAAAACAAAAACAAAAACAAAAATAGTTCACTGGGTAATACAGACTACCCAAGACATTGTCCTGTGTCTGACTGGACACCAGCAAGACACAAATCTGGTGACTGATTCAACAAATTTTCCATTTTGTAGGGTTTTTTTTTGTTGCTATGGTGAAAAATGTGTTATGAAATTGCAAGTTTGCAAACTATATAGTCATGGAGCTCCTAAAAAGCAAGGGTCTGGCAAAAGTCAGAATATGTGAGGAGCTGAGGAAACGGAACAGGTGCAGAATGGTCCAAGAAGTCATCAAGCTTCCACACAAGAGCATCCTGGTGCCTTTCCCCTCCACAAATGCTGCTAAGTCTCCAGATCTAAGCAGCCGCATGAGACACAATACTAGATGCCAGATGTACACATCTGTTAGTTAAGTCACATGCACGAAAGGAAGGATGCCATGGAAAGTTCTAAATTTATTTTCAAAAGAACTTCTGAAATCTGGCAACTTCTAGCAGTGAAGAAAAGTCCTAATGTGCTAACATCATTATATCAGTGATGTTGCCTACATGTTGTTTACAGGAGATAAGAGATCGTTTTCCTTCTTCCTTTCTTTGCTCATTCTCTTACCCTGAGAACCACTGTGGCTCAAGAATTCAACGTGAAGAAGATGTGTTTAAAATGGTTTCCACTCAGTTGATCAAGAGGTAGGCTGTGTTAGTGGGTAGGCATCAAGGCTCTGATATCATCAGGCCTGGACTCTAGTTCTAGTTCTGTGGCTTATTCACTGTATGAACTTGAGCAGTTGATCTGATATCTCTAAGCATTAAGTTTTATTTGTTGGTTTTGGTTTGTCTTAATTGGAAAAATAGTTAACAAGTACTTACCTCACAAGGTTGCTGTATTAAAGGAGATAAGGATCATAAAGCAGTGCATACAGTATTTGTCATAAGATAGTCAATAAACTTTACTTATTAAGGTTAGTATCAGCTAACTACTAGTACGATCTCTAAGTGGTGTGGTATTTACTTTTTTTAAAGATTGAAAAATTCAGCCTCATTGTTATTAATGAGAAAAGGAATAAAAAGAAAAAAGAAAGGTTCAAAGCATTTTTTTTTCCCATACATAAATGACAATGACCAACTGAAACTGTCCGGGAACTGATCTCCAAAGTCGGAATGCACCCAGGAGCAGTGATTTGATCAATTTCACTGATGATGAAAGGAAGTTGGCGTTGGCAAATTAAACTAATCCCCAGCTTGGACAGTGATAGGAAATAGGAGGGCAGTGTAGAAAAGATGTTATCATCAAGAAGTCCCAGGAGGATATCCAGGCAAGGAAAGAGATGGAGAACAACCTTAGAGAACCCAGAATGCTTTCCATGTAGGGGCAAATATTTGACCTCAAGGCAATCTGTCTGCAAGAAAATTTCAAAGCAAGTTCAGGGTAGGGCTCTGAGCAGGTGTCTAGAACTAAGACACAGAAGTTACAAAAGAAAGACATGGCCTCCTTCCTGAGAGTGACACACAAGAATCTAAGCTGGATGGTAGGCACAGGGGAAAGGCACGTTGCATCAAATTCCAAAAGGGGATAAAAATATCTAATTGTTGGAAATATTCCAGAAATGTTGAAAATGCACTTGGTCAGTTGCTGAAATGATAAAAGTCATAGTCCTATCATTGTATGTCTGTGAAACTCAGAAAAAAATAAAGTAGAAAACCAACATGAGTGTAATCATTGCACTGTCTTAACATTTACTTAGCACATTCAAGTACTGGTGTTTGTCTTCTTTCAAATCGGATGGTTCCTATTTTTCTCTTTGTGAGGACTACAAAGCAATGACTATATTTCGAGCATATGAAAGATGGGTTGCAGAAGCCCACATTTGGATCTTGTGAGTATGAGGTGTTTTGGTTTTCCTCTTAGGACAAGAAGCAGTGTTATCATCAAGAAGTCCCAGGAGGATATCCAGGCAAGGAAAGAGATGGAGAACAACCTTAGAGAAGCCAGAATGCTTTCAGAAATCCAGATATAGGGGCAAATAGAGAGGACCTTATTACTGGCTTGTCAGTATTTGTGCAGGGAGGCTAGGGAGAGACAATGACAGAGAAATGTCACTGAGAAGAAGGAAGAACACACAGAACGCAAATATTCCTACTACAGAGATTTTAGCCGGAAGTTGAGGAACAACCTAATATCACATGAAACTAAAAGCACTGAATACAAGGAATAAACTTTAAAAAAGAAGCTGGTTCTTTTTGTAAGGCTTGAAGTTGGTTTAGAAACAAGCATTTGAGTCATGGACTATAATTATCTTGAGCTATTGCTACCAGGCAAGATTTCCTGAGAAAAACTTGTAGCTAATATACCTACATTTTATTTAAAATATACTCATTTAATACTTGCTAATTCATCATGAATGGAAAAATAAATGAATTTTCCTATCTGCCTGCTCTTTAGACTTACTGCACATAAAGATACTTTACAATCACTTCCTGATCTGTGGTGTAAGTGCAGTTCTCAATCATTTCAGCAGGTGGAATTCCACGCAGAAAAAGACTGCTGTACCAATGAGATTTTGCATCTCTTCTGTGATTGGTGAGAATTTAAGATACAGAAATGGTAAGGCATTTAGCAGGTCTCCAATACATTGGTTTCACATACGGTATTTCTTTTAATCTTCACAACTGCTTAATTTGGTAAGCGTTATTCCCTCCCTTTTACAGATGGGAAATAGAGGCACAGAGAATTAACCCAAAGCTACTTAGCTACCAAATGGAAGTACCCAATTTATATTAATCCCAATTGGTGTAAGATAAGAAATTATTTAAAAAGTGAGATTAATAAGTAACTGAATAGTCCTAAAATTTGATATTTTGTTTAAAAAAACTATTTAATAAAAATGTTAGAATTTTCCAACTCCAGCACTAGACTGGGAATCCAGATATCTGTTCTTCTGATTGAAACTGAAAACTGATGACTGCTGAAGAGGAGAGGGTGAAATAGATAAAGCAGATTAAGAGGACATTTATGAGCACTGAGAAATATATGGAATCATACTGTATGCCTGAAACTAATACAACACTGTACGTTAATTACACTTGAATAAAAAATAGTTTAAAAATATGAGCCATCTTTGATAAATATAATAATCGCTACTGACCAAAATTTCCCTCTATGTGTTTTATGACTTTCTTGGTATATTCCAGGTTTATAATTCTCACCAAGAAGAAAAATGCTCCCAAGGGCTTATAGTAGACCAACAGCAATTTCTGAACAATCTCTGGTTCATAAGAAATAAGTACTGAGTGGAGTTTGAGAAACATCTTTTCCACCTGAAATAACTCTGAGTTGACTCTGAAGTCATTTTGTGTGGGTCATATTATAAAGCAGCTTAAGAGACCATATGTTACTCCCATTTTGGTATCTGAATCCCATCTGACTGGTTATTGAACTATTCCACACATCTGCATTGTGTGCCTTGTCATGACCTGAATATTCTTGAAGGCTAGACATCTGGTCAGCACTTCTCTGCTCTCTTATGGAATTTCAAAGTTACTATACAAATGCCTGCTCAGTGAAATTGATTCAGTGAAATTGATGAATGGGCTATTTTCAATGGAGTTCCATTAATAATGCTCTGTGTTCTAAAATTTCTACATTGTGTTTTCCATTTAACACAATGAAATGGGTGCTACTTGATAATCGAGATTCCAGGTATTCTAATTGTGTTAGTCTGTTTGGGCTGCTATAACAAAAATACCATAGACTGTGCCTTAAACTACAAACATTTATTTATCATGGTTCTGGAACTAGGAAGTCCAAGATCAAAGTGCTGGCAGATTCAATGTCTGGTGAGGGCCTATTTCCCATCACAGATGGTCTTCTTCTCTCTGTGCCCTCAAATGGTGGAAAGGTGGAGGGAGCTCTCTGAGGTCTCTTCAATAAGGACACTAATTCCATTCCTGAATGTGCCAACCTCACGACCTAACCACTTTCCAAAGAATCCATCCCCAAATACCATCACATTGAAGATTAAAAAAGGAATACGCATTTGAAAGAGACACAAATATTCAGGCTACAGCACCTTTCTATAGATTGCATGAATCAGCAAGAACCATAAACCTGATTATATTCTTAATTACTCTAAAGATTATGGTTGTCAAAGTATGCTTGAGTTTCTCTGTATTGAGGATGACAAAGAGGCATCCCACTGGCCTCTACTCTCCCATGCATGCCCACGGTGGTCATTCTTAGTGAATCATGGCACATAATCATTGTCACAGTTCTTAGACCTTAATAAAGTACCCTGAGATTCTCACTCCCTATCCATTAGATATGGCACATAAATTGAAATGTACTTACTTTTCTGGGTCTAGTGGAAAAAAATGAATAACCCACATTGGACCAGGGCCACAATATTGGATCAGAAACTTTCCTTTTATGGTGTACTTTCAATAAACATTAAGAATCACAAGGCATCAGGTTCTCATCTTTTCCAAAGAACAGTATGAAATATGGGCAAAGTCATAGTGAAGAATGTACAGGAGCTAGGTAGCTGTCCATAGCTTGATATTTGCTATTGGTCTCATTTAAGCCATCAGGGACATTTTTCTTCCTGGTGGGAATTATAAAGCTGGCACATACCAGGAGAGTCATAAAACCCCCTCTGGTATCTTTAATCAATCATGACTAGTATATCTACCATACATTCTCCAAGTTTAAAATAGAATAAAGTCACATAATAATCTTTCTCCCAGCAGCTAGACTGCCTTTCAGCACAATGACCCACACTCTACGGCTGTATTAACAGATACGATCTATTCTTTAATGGAGCTCAGCTATGAGGATTAGCTACCTGTAATGCAGTTTGGGCTGTCAAGCACTCTACCAAACTGCTAACACATTACAAGTTATAGGCATCAATTCTTTCTAAGTGAAAAGGCATTTCACATTCAAAACACTTCAAACCTAATAACAGGAAATTATCATGATGGATCCCCTTCAGCTGCCGAACAGTAAAGAGATGGAGAGAGAGAAAAAAGAGGCACCCAATCAAAAAATTCATATCAATTCTTTTTGATCTACCTGGGGCAGATTAAACCTGAGTAGTGGATAAGCTGTCAAAAAGATTGCAGGAGCTCAGCTATGGATCAGAAGTGTTTCTGTTTGATGGCAGGAGGCAAACCTAATAGAATAGGAATAAAGTCCAGAGGCTGGGGTAGTCCATTTTGCCTGGAGTCAGAGTGGCCTGGGAAGTCCAAGAAGCCCAGGTAACCTACATCATTCTGAAGTTCCCACATGTTTAGTGAAAGACCAGGATGTTGGAAATGCTCAGGGAATCTGAACTGGAACAAGATCCTGGAAAAAGCTCCCATGGAGCAAGGGGAAACTGGAATGTTCTGTCTTCTCTGACTTATTTCATGTGGCTTCCCAAGAATGGGCAGACCCTCAACTGACTCTGGAAAAATTCAGAGAAAGAGATGCTGATACTATCTGGCATTTTGGACTTCATGTCAAAATTAAGGTAGAACAGTTGTTATTCCCATATGACTCAAATATATTCATTCATTCATTCACTCTTAATTTTTTCAATCACTTATCCAATTTTTATTATATATTCATGTTTTGTCTAGATAACATGGGTTTAAGAGGTCATAAGAGAAGCCAGAGGAATGCAAAATACACCTGAAAAAAAAGCCAAACTATCATTTTCTGATTCCACCACCACACGGATAGTATAATATTTGTCATTGTTCACCATTAAAGAAATCTTCCAGTTCAAATACATGCTAGGATTGGTCAAAGGTTTCAACTAGCTGTTGGAGAGTTGTATTGAGAAGGACTAATCTTTGCCTAGTGGAAAAGTGTTAGGACTGAGTAAGAACATCTTTAGGGAGAGAGAAGGGTGTAGAGTGCCTTTCAACTCGTTGCCAGCTCTAACTAGATTGCATTCCCATTCTCAATTCTCCTCCTTTTAAACTTTTTTGTTTTGTTTTGTTTTGTTTACCCTGCTACCAATTTAACATCCCAGTATTTGATGATTTGATGGCTGGATGATCATAAGTAGATGATTTAATACATTTTAATATTAATTTTTCAGAACTTCTTTCATGGAGTGATCTCCCAGTGCCTTCACAAAATAGTATTTCAGTGTCTTCCAAATAATTTCAGATTGAGGGGAGTAAAAACATGTTCAATAAAAAAGGTCCACACCCTCACGAAGAGGAACTGAAGGCAGTCAAAGTAATCACACCTACATATAATTTCTTAACTTAGGTTAATCGCTGCAAAAAACATAAGACTCAATAAAAATAAATCATACAGAAAAGGGACTCATTATTATCTGGGGTGGTACAGAGGGGTGTGTAAAGAAAGATTTCTTGGAGCAACTGTTATATAAACAGATGTGAGAATTACACAGACATTAACTAGAAAAAGTTTAGTGAGAAGCATGTGCAAAGGCCCCAAGGCAGAAAGAAGAGTGACTTCAAGAACGAAAGACAGGCATGACTAGAGGCCAAAGATGAAATGTAAGACAGGTGGCACGAGGGGAAGAGCTGGATTGTGTAGGACATGTTACATCATGTCGTGGATTTGGCTGTTGTTTCTAATAACAGTGGAAAAACATTGAAGGATTGTAAGCAGGAGAGCATTATGATGAGAATCATACTTTTTTGAAAGATCATTCCCACAATATTTTGGAGATAATTATTGAGGAAGCAGGAGAAAACTATTTCAAGTTTGTTTGTTTGCTTTTCTCCAGTAGCACAAGAGAGGAAATAATGTTATATCATTGTTAGGATTCAACCAATGAGGTGGCTGAGGGTTAAAAACTGATAGGAAGATGCCCAGAACTAGTCACAAAAGGATCGGGTCTATTATTTTTAAATATTGAGAAGAACTAATATTTATGTCATACTTATTCTTGACACTGTATTATGCTATGCTATGAACTGTCCAAATGCTTAGTCTTACCTCATTCTTCCATGAGCCCTATCATGTAATTGTTACCACAGTCTCTGTATATGAAGGAAAAAATACAAAGGGTACAAAACCACTCCTCTGGAGAGCAGACAACACAGACCATGGTGCAGGAGATGGAATGAGTTAAACCCCCAACCACATCTGAATTACAACCCCGCTCCCAACTCCCGACTCTGGCCATTCCTCTCCACCCAGACACCCTGCAATGGCTCTCCCATTCTTTATTAATGCCTGATATCATCGAGTCCACTGTGTCTGCTTGGTATGTGAATTCCCATCTTGTTACCCCAGTCCAGCTTTCAGAAAGGAAGTGACAATGTGCCTGAGGAGAGCCATAGGGGTGAATTAAGTTGATTTTTCCTTAGAACACATGTTCTGAAAATGCCCATGAGTATAACCGTGATTCCATTTACTTCCCGGACTCTGCCAGAAGCCCGAAGGGGAGGACAGATTTTCATTCCTGTCATAAAGGGGCTGAGGAAATCTTGCCTATGTAGTCTGGTTGGAGGATACAGTTTAGGAGACTCTGTTAAGACCGTCTCATTAGTCATATGACATTTGCACATTGATGACTGAAGGCAGAATGTGACCTTAATTACATTACCATGCTAAACTTGATGTTTTCCTTGGGGGGCAGGGGATGAAGGCAAGGGGATGGAGTCAGCAGCTATGGACCAAGGATGGAACACCCCACGATATTAAGTCATTGGTAATTAAGAGGCAAGGGTAGGAGGAGGGCATGAAAAAGGAAAACAAATAACATGTCTAGAGTATCTTTTGTTTCTCAGGAACTAAGTTATATATTTGTACATATTTTATATGAAATAATTAGTAAGGACAGCAGTAAATTTATATTACAAATAACTCAAAAAATATAACAAAAATATGCTTATTCTAAATGTTTCGGAGTTTGCAAAGCACTTCAAAATAGGAAGGAACTATTATGTTATGATTTAAAGAGGCCAAGCAACAGCACATTTTTCTTTCCTTTAAGTTCAGAAGTAACTAAGGAAATGATCCCAAAAGTTAAGACAGGTGGGATTAAAGTATAGGTTTATTATTGTTAAAGCAGTATTGCAGAACCTTCCCCCAGATTTACCTTTACTTAACTCAGTATAGGCAGAGGGGCAGGGGGAAAGAACAATCCTCTCACAAGTACACCTGGAGGGATGATGTTCCAAGGAGCACCTATCCATAGACTCTTCATCCCATTACTCATGTGTGACTCCTCCTCCTTTGGGGAGGAGCCAGCTGTGGGAAGGGATTTAAAGTGCTCCTCTAAAAAAAGTTCCATTAGGAAATATAAAAAGATATAAAACAAGGTTTCCATGATTGTAGTGCAAAATGAGAAAACATGGGCTTTAGAGGAAACTAGACCAGACACTTACCTTCAGTAATTTCCTAAACAAGTCCCTGAGCCAGACATCATCGTTTCTGTTTATAATTGATGCTGTCTTTAATGTTTTGTTAATCCTGGAAGTCTGACATTCATTTTGACTTTTAATATTTTATATTTCAGAACTCTATCAAAATGTTATAATATGAAGATATTATTTGTTTTGAATGCTGAGAATTGTGTGCTCTAGCATACTATCTTGTATACAGCAAGTGCTCACCAAAAAATACTAAATACATTGCACTGTGTAAAATTATGGTTCCTATATGCTAGGACCTAACAATAAAAAATGGGGCAGTGCTTTGCAAAAAATTGGTATGAATATAATCTGTAGCATATAAACTATTGATCCTATTCTAAATGATTTGAGGTGATACATTAAAAATAATTTAAAATTTTGATAGTTATATACTGATTTTATTTTTTCATTGATTTTTTTATTTAAATTCAATTGCTTTAAAATATATCTGCATAGATTTATGCATGTGTATAATTACAGCATCATATTAATATCATATATGTTATTACTTAGGATGAGGTTAAAGAAGATATGTTTTGAGAAGTTGGTAAACATAAGGGCAGCTGGGTGGCTCAGTCAGTTAAGAGTTTGTCTTCAGCTCAGGATCAGGTCATGATGCCAGGGTCCTGGAATGGGGGCCCCAACCCCACCCTCCTCCCAGGCTCCCTGCTTAGCAAGGAGTCTCTCTGCCTCTCTCAAGTAAATAAATAAATAAATATATTTTTAAAAGTTAGTAAATATAAAGAGGCTCTTAAGTAAGTGAAATATGGACAGCATGCAGATTTGGCCATATATCTCAAATAAATGCACAGATAAACTACAGTTTGATAAGCTCCATAATAAACATTATCATTTTAGAGTCAAACAGTGGGAAAGGTATCATAAACAGTCTAATAGATGCATAAAACATAAACAGCAGTTATTGAGAGAAGGGGGAAATTAATTCCAAATGGTGGGAATTTGGGATGGCTTTAAGGAAGAAATAGTTATTGAACTGTGCATTGAAGGTTGCAAAGGGTGTCAAGAAACAGATGTGAGGGGCGCCCGGGTGGCTCAGTTGGTTAAGCGACTGCCTTTGGCTCAGGTCATGATCCCGGAGACCCAGGATCGAGTCCCACATCGGGCTCCCTGATCGGCGGGAAGCCTGCTTCTCCCTCTCTCACCCCCCCTGCTTGTGTTCCCTCTCTAGCTGTGTTTCTCTCTGTCAAATAAATAAATAAAATCTTAAAAAAAAAAAAGAAACAGATGTGAAACTATTCTTTAAAAATCCAAAGTCGGAACTGCATGCTGCATTCATTTGGGAGTCTAATTCTGTTACATTTTAGCTGGCCACATTTCTAAGCCATTCCTGAGGAGCTGGTTACATTTCTAATCCCCATGAAGAATCATTTTTATTACAATCTAAGGTCACCCAGTTGGTGACAATAATTTCCCACCTCTGTTTTAACACTGCCTGATTGTCTTCCAAATTTGTTTATGAGGCATTTATAGCCAACAAGCCAATTAAGGGTGTTCATCCCCTACACAAGTGTGTTCAGCAGCACCTAGAAACAATAACAGGGCCCCCCTCCACACATACCCTCTTTCTTGTAAATTTTATATCACTAAATGAAAGTCAGTTACAGACCCATTAAAGGGGAGATGTAATGGGAGGGAGACGCAGCAAGCTCTATCTGGGTTGAAGAAGATAAGCTGCATAAATCAGCACACCTTGCAGTTGAACATTTCTTTAAATAGCTGAACAGGAAAAGAACATGCTCCTTCTATTAATATCAGCAGCACTCCCTCCTGTCTTGAGTGGAAACCAGCCCTCAGTGTTGGGATGGGGGAAACACTATTGCCCTATGCGTAAGTGCTACAACCCAGCTATGATTCTGTGACTGTCAACACTACAGTACTGCCCTTGAGGCAGAACCTGCCCCAGACTACTCCTGGAATCTGTCCTCTTCTATATCCCTATCTCATCCAAACTTACCCATTTTTGTATAATCTAATAAGTTACCTTCCTTTAACCCGGAGACTGAGTCAACAAAATCTAAGGGTTCGTTAGTAAAATGAGGCAAAGCACAAAGCCACAATTAGCTAAGAGCGATCTCCATTTTAAAACTCTTTGTTCCATACCTGTAAAGGACTACCTAAGGTTTTAATTTAATTTAAATTATATGTTATTTTATTTATTACACAAGAAATCCTATTGCAGACTTATTGCACAAGAAGTTTCTCGTAGAAACCCCCCCCCCAAAAAAGTATAAGATTCAACTGAGCAAGCACAGTAAAAAAATGTTAATCAAAATCATACCAACCAGAAATAGTAATTTGGGTGTGAAGATACATAAAATATATCCAAAATGTCTTATGTAAAAAACCTTGAGGGTGGATGTGTTTCAAAATTTGTTTAGATTTTAGAAAGTTAGTTTGAAGCGTATTTATTTTTTTTTTATTTTTTTTTGAAGCGTATTTATTATATGACATATCACCCACAGCAGGTCTAGGGCAGAATTAGTAGAATTCATGAATATTCACATGATAAAAATAAACTCATATCAGCTTAGGTTAGGTTTTGTGACCAAATGTGTTTTGGCAACAAATATGAAAAAAAAAATACATTTAATTTGAAGGGTATTTGGATTTTCAAATTGAACATAAACGCTTGCATTATTACTATTCTCTGAACTGCTCTTCAGTATGATGAGTATATTATAAACAGCTTTCAAAGTGCAAAAAAATATGTATCTATACCATCACTGAATATCGAACTTCCACTGTTAAAATTTTAATACATACATATTTTAAGCAAATTATACAGAAATGCAAAACAAAGATGGCAAGTGCCATTTTACACCACCTCCAGAGACAACCACTATTTACTGGCATATGCCCTTCTCGGCCTTCATTTTATATCTACAACCTTATAAAATTAGCTACATGAAAAAACTCGAATAATATTATACATGTCATTCTGAAATCTAGTTTCTCCCTGTGAGATATTTTGAAAATATTTCCTTATCATTAGTATAAGCCAGCCTCATTCTTATGAGTGACCTACACATCTTCCGTCCTTTCTTTTTATTCTCCTTACAATTATTTATTTATTTTTCAGGACTTTTTGAAATGCTAGGAATGTAGAAAGAAATTGGACAAAAATCCCTGAATTTAGGAAGCATAGTTTCTAGAGGACAGAAAGGCAATGAAGAAGGTAAAAAATAAAATTGATAGTACATTACATAGTAAGATGAAAACTGAGTCCCACCAAGGTACAGGAAAACATCAAGAACTGAAGAGTGCAAATTTAGACGGGCTGGCTGGGAACGCAGGATGCAGGATGGTTGCCACCACCACCACACAGAAGGTAAAGAGTAGACAAAGAATAGGTGGGGGAGGGAGCCATGCAGATACCCGGGGGAAAGAACACAACAGTCCAGGCAGAGGGACTGTCAAAGTACAAACAGGGAGCAAAAGTGGGTCTGGCTCATTTCGGTAACAGAAGGGAAGCCAGCACTGCTGGGGCTAATCAAACAAAGGGGATAATCCAGGGGTGTCTCAGAGATGGAATAAGTGGTCAGATTTGGGCCAGAAGGGCCATCAGAAGGACTTTAGATTTTCCTGTAAGTGATCTGGGAAGTTTCTGACAATTTGGAGCAGAGAAGGAAAAGTTTTGGATTGTAAGGAATGTCTCAGTGGATTGAGAATAGATAGCATGGAGCAGGGGCAAAATTTGGAAAGCATTTTAAGAGGTTATTAAAGTTATCTAGATAAGAAATATCTTGGGTGAGTGTGATAGCTGTGTAATTGGTGAGGAAGGATCAGGTTAGGTATGTAGTTTGAAGGTATTGGTGAGAGATTTGCCAATGGATTGGACAGGATGAGTAGGAGAATGGGAGGAGTCCAGGGTCCAAGGTTTGTGGCCTGAGCTAGTCGGAGAGGTACCATCAGTTGAGATGGGGGGGAATACTAGGGTGGAATTGGGTTGGGAGGGGATATCAGGAATTTATTCTTGATAATGTTCAGTTTGAGATCTAAGTAGCACATCTGTGGAGAGATCTCAAATAAGTCAGACTGAGGGCACCTGGGTGGCTCAAGGGTTAAAGCCTCTGCCTTCGGCTCAGGTCATGATCCCAGGGTCCGGGGATGGAGGCCCACTTCAGACTCTGCTCAGCAGGGATTCTGCTTCTGCCTCTTCCTCTGCCTGCCTCTCTGCCTATTTGTGATCTCTCTCTCTCTAAAATAAATAAATAAAATCTTAAAAAAAAAAAAAAGAAAGAAGTCAGACTGAGAGGAAAGATCCAAGCTGAAGGCATATGTTCATGAGTCACCAACATTTACAAGGATTTAAAAGGTATGAGACTAGAAAAGAATCTTAAAGATGAAATTATGGTTAAAAAGAAAGATTTTATTAAACTACTGTCCAATTTTTGAACATATTGTTTCATTTTTCACTTATATAAAAAATGGAAAAATGTTATGCACACATTTTGAACATGTATCTATTTATTCCCCCCGCCAGGTCAGTCTTCCTCATGCATAGTTGCTTGATAAGAGACCCCTGTAAACAAATCCAAGTAAATGCTAAATGATGTTTCATCATTCACCATCAAACACAATGAGCAGTTTGTGATGTTGCCTGGAGAGTCAGTAAAGTTTTCCATAAGGATAAGGAGATATCATTTCAACTTTATCTTAAAGGCTGCAAAGAAATTTTGCACTTAAAAAGTAGGATAAGGGAAAAGCACATCCAAGGTAAGAGGAAACGCCATATAAACAAATATAGCATGAAGAAGGAATGTAAAATGCCTTAAGAATAACAGAATACCCACATTAAAGAAGCTCTTCTGGAGAGCAGCATGAGAAAGGAAGTTAATCTGGGACCAGAACCTCAAGGATTTAACATTTCAAGCTAAGAAAATTTTATTATGTTCGATATCTTAATACAAAGAGATAGTAGAGGTATTTAAGCAGGAATAAGTGATCTGATTACATCTCTGGAAAAAGAAAAAAAAAACACAACCAAAAAACAAACTTTCATTGGAAGTATGAAGGGTTAATTCTAGTGGATAACCCAGGGAGGGTCCAGCTGATGGCCTACTGTAGCTGCCCCTTTCATAGGTAAGAAGAGCTTAAGAAGAGCTTGGATGACACAGTGCCTGGGCCAGTGGGAAGGAGAACTAGGTCTGGGTCTGACCTTTCACTGATTCCCAAGCCTGAACATCCCGAACCTGGGTCTCCTGCCCCACCTCTGTGATTCAGTGCTACTCATCCTCAAGTCTGGAGTCCTAATTTTTAGAGAAATTATTTGGAATAATGAGACAACTGAATGAAAGGTGCCATTTTGTTTTTTGTTTGTTTTTTGGAAAGCAGACCTTCATTTTCAAGCATGTATACTAGTTATGGGATGTAGCCAGTACAATAGAGATGTTTCCAGACTGTGGCCCTCATAAGGCTCTTGCCTACGTCTCCCATTAACCATCCATATGATTACCTTAGACAAGTCATCAAGATATATGAGCTTCAATATCTTCACTTATGAAACGGGCTCTATAAATGTATGTTTTAGATGACCGTGTTGTGTGAATGAGATAGACATGCAGGTGTTCTTTGTAACGAAATCTACAGATATATGGTGCTCAATTGAATTGGGCTAAAAAAACTATGTTGGTCACTTCAAATTCCATTTGGAACTAGACAATGTATAAATAAATAACTAGATAAATAAGGTGCTGGCTTTTGAAGGTTTTTAGGGAATATGATTCAATAAAAATATATGAATTAATTGCTGGTGGCTTTATGATTATTGCAAGTAAAGTATAATTGGAAGCATCTTGTCAATTTTTAAAATATATATTCCTCTAATATTACCACACTATTTCTCTTGCCAAATCATGTGTTCATAGGCATAGGAAAATAAATTTCACTCAACTTAGGCTGAATTCTAACAGAATCTGAATTAATGATCTTTTACTATTTAATCAGCCCATTTTGTAGAGTGACATTTTTATGTCAGTTGACTTTCTTTGGAGTCATGTTTCTTACATGTGAATTCCTCAGAAGGCACTAGTCTTCTGAGACAAAATCTGATTCTAGGAAACTAGGGCTTTCCAAGTCAAAGGAAATGAACTCTCTGGATTTAGAGAGATGTAAAGTAGATTAATTCAGAGGGGATTGAGAAGGAGATAAGGATAGTTTCAGACAGAAGATTGAGCTGGATTTTCTGTTGCAAACCAAGAAAGCCAAGCTTATAAAAGGGTCTTTTAAAGATCTGGAATTGAATTTTGTTGTGTGTGGTTTATGACTCATACTCTTTTTCTCTCTAGCTTTATTGAGATATAACTGACATATAATACTGTGTAAACTTAAGTTTTTAAGTTTTGTAACATATTGATATACACACACACACATATACACATACACACGTTTTTCAGTTCGATCATTAATATTCTTCAGCTTCAGGACTTTTATTTTTTTACCATTTATATTCAAACATCGCTTCCAGTCTTTACTGGGTGGTTTCAGTAGGTGAAGACCTTCTCCTGTCTGCGGATTGATGAGATTACAGCCAGAACTGCAGTTATGCTGGGTTGGAACTGGTTACAAGTTTGTCCCTGGGTCTGTGGCTGATGGGCTTGTTACCAGGGGCTCAGGTTAGTGTGGATCCTGCCTGGTCCCTGGTGATGGGACTCGCGTACTTTGGTAGGGTGCCACTGAGACAAGTGTCTGCTTCAGGGTCCTCAGCTGCGTCCTCACACGGCCTATGAGACCAAATGCACAGACGGGTATGGCTCCCACAGATTTCCTGGGAGGGTTGCTCCCTGATCACTGGATGCATCCTTGGGTGGGCAGGACTGGCTCTAGACTGTGAGCCAAGAGGGACTGGGATGGAACTCCAGGGCTGTTCCACAACCAAGCTTGAAGACTGCAGATGTGGCTCTGGAGGCGTGGGTGGGTGTCATCTGTCAGATCCCTGAGTGGGCTGGCTGGCCCCTGTCCATGGCTGTAGGGGCTGGAGCTGGGTATAGAGCCATTTTCTGATCGCGTGCGGTATAGATGTGGGTGTCTTCCACTTGGACTCTGTGTTGGAAGGGCTGCTCACTGACTGCAGCTAGGAGGGATGGGAAGTAAGTAAAACACATTTTCTAGCTCTCTGGGTGTGCAAATGGAGTATTTCCTGCTAGTTCCCCGGGCCAGCAATACCACTCACAGACTATGGATGGGAGGGCTAGAGTTAAGCATAGCACCCTTTTGGATCTCCTAGAGCTCAGACATGTAGATGGGGGTGTCTCCTGCTTGCTCCCTAGGCTGACAGATCTGGCAGTGCACCACAGCTTGGATTGGGCTGGATCCAAACATAGGACCCTTTCAGAATTTGGGGGATTGCAGTCATTAGTGTCTTCCTTGAGGAGGACCCCTGGGGCTGCTAGCAAAGGGCCGCTGTGATGCGCTGGACATGCAGATAAGTCCCTTCAGGATCTCCATGGGTACAGATAGGAGTTCATCCTGGTCCCTGTGCTTCAGGACTGTTCATAGACTGTGGCTGTAATCCAGTGATAGGGAGCTTTCTGGATCCATAGCCCAACCAAGTTTGGAGGGCTTATTTCTAGGGGCTTCTGGATGGTGGCTGAAAGAGATTGGGCACTTTGCAGGCCACATCAGGGTCCACAGCCATGATGGATGTCTGTGTGCCTCTTACCTGATGCATGGGTGGGCATGACTCCTTCTGGATCCCTTAGCATATGGTACTGGTATAACCAAAGCCCAGTGGGCTGTAGTTAAGTCTTGAGGATTATAGAGCTTTTTCTAGGTCTGTAGCTGTGATCATGATCAGCAAACCAGCCACTTGGGTAGGATGCTGCCTTCTCAAAATGCCTCTCTCTCTGGACTGCAAAATCCCCCACCTGAATCCCAAAGCTCCCACAAGGGCACTTTTGTCTGTCAATGGATGCAACACTTTGGTTGTAGAAGGTAAATTAGCATAATAAAAAGCAAATGCTTTGTATTATAAAAAAAGAGAGAACAGGAGGGACATCTTATTTAATCATCTTGCTGACATCACGTTCCTCTGTTTTTAAATGTCAGTCAGCAAACTTGCACTGAGCATTTGTCTGGTCCTGAAATACAAAGTCACACATTCCTATTCTTCAAAAAGTGTGGTTTTGAAACAACCACAGAAACAAACTGAGGGACTTGGAGGGAGGGGGGTGGAGGGATGGGAGAGCCTGGTGGTGGGTACTGGGGAGACCTAAAGCGTGGAGCACTGGGTGTGGGGAACGGGGAATGAATCTTGAAACACTGGAAAAAAAAATTTAGTAACAATAAAAATAAATTAATTAATTAAAAAAAAAGTGTGGTTTTCTGCTCTTTCCATAAGACTATCAATTTTTTTTGGGAGAGGAACTATATCTTCCCATGGTGTATGACAAAATAATAAGTGTATAGTAGATACGTGTTCTTTGTTTATAACAGAGATTGGCAAGGTTTCCCTGCTTATGAATTAGGACACAAAGTTTCCTTACTTATGAATTAGGACACATCTCTGATTGATAATCTTAGCAAAATTCATGAAACAGGTAACCTACAGCATCTTCGTGTTAGCTTATGTACTACTTAACCTTCATCAAGGATACAAATGACCTTCTATTCAGCCAATGCTCACTAAAGATTGTTTTGAATAAGGTCTTATGCAATCATGGTGGAATGAACAGCTTTAAAAGATTATCTTTGCCTTCAAGGAGAAGAGAATCTAGTGCAGAAATAAATATTTTGACACCTAATGTAACACTAAATGTTTGATGTTCTAATAGAGTCAAAAGAGATACCTCAGAAAATACAGAAAAAGGGGACAACTGTATTAGGCCAGAGCCAGGAAGGAAGTTTATGGCAAATGCAGTCCACAAGCCATTGCTGGAAAAGGGGCATGTGGGGATTGGTGAAGTCTCCGGACTTTTAAGAACTTTCCAGGACTGCATTTAAGTTCTTACTCAGAGGTTACCCGCTCTGAGTAAGTCACTATTTCTTTCTGGACCTCAGTGTCTTCACCTATACCACGTAGACTATGATAGCCCATCCTCCACAAAGGGGACTTAATGTTAAAATAGGACACTATATTAAGTGCTTATTATAATATCTAGTATATATTAAGAATCAAATAAATGGAACCTATTGATGTTGTTTTAAACTGAAACATCTTACCAGTCAGTCTGTCTTATATTTTCCCTTTATATGTTGTAAGACCTTTGCCCCTCCAGCATTGTGCTGGGATCAGAGAAGAAAATATCAGACAAAGGCCATTTATCTTATATCGACAAACCAATGCAGAAGAGAGGACTTAAGAAAATAACCCAAGGAAACCTCTCTGCAGGAGATTCCCAACTCAGTTTGGGGGTCTTACGGATGGTTCAGAACACATCTCAAAGTTGAAGTTGTGAGGATTTGGCTTTCTTGAATCAAAGAGAAACTGAAAACTGTTTAGCATTCAGAAACCAGCTCCAGCTGTTTCCTCTTGGAACAAGTTATTCACCTTCTCCTTCTGTTATCTTGATGGCCTTTGTCCCACTTTGATGGTGTGTCTGTTAGTCTGGGTCATGTCTCCTCTGTATCCTGCACAATGCTAGAACACTGCAGGAATTCATTAAAAGTTGCAACAACTGGGACCCTGGTCATTTGAAATTTTTAAAAATGTGAACATACTTATTCAATGTTGCTTTTTCTTTATTTATCGAGAGAAGCTATACTAAAGGTAATGTAGAGTCATTCGTTCAATCACACACTCATTAAGTCATTACACAAAATGAGCCTCAGATAGAACAAAGCTCCGCACGTTGACATAGCATAATGAAGGTTGCAAAATGTCTCACGTGTTTAAATTTCACAACGTTACTCTTTAAGTCTCACTAATTGTGGTAAGACAGACAATAAAGGTAGGCTGTTTATCACACCATCACTCCTGTCGTGCCTGACACACAGCAGATGCCTAATTTGTACACATATGTATATGCATGTATATATATTTATCTCAACTAACAATGGAAAACTCAGCTAAATTCTCTAAGTCTCAGTTTTCATGTCTGTAAAAGGAAAATACAGTAATAACATCCCCCTCTCAGGACCATTCTTAAGACTCAATAAGAATTTACAGGACATTCCAAGAATAGCACCTTTCTTTAAACTGGACACAAATCAAAACACTCCAAAGACAGTAAGAACTTTGAAAGAAGGGAGATCAGATTATTAACTGATGTGTAGGCCATGAAATCAACTCACGAGAGGCATGAGCAAGAAAAGGCCAAGTACCTAAAAATACAGAATTGTTCCAAATCAGTTTAGTAATCTAATGGAAGGTAAAAACCTATCCACAGAACGGATAAGTAAAAATAGGTTGGAAGTGTTCTTCAGTGGAAGCATAGAGAAGTGCTCTGTACAGGAAAGAACATTCTCTGGCCTAAAAATATCATCTGCCTGATCGCAGTTGCTGGAGTATGCCAGTTATGGAGATGGATACTTAGGGTCTATTAAACTAAAGCAATTAAGTATTTGCATCATATAGACTCTTCTGCCTTGTTTCAATCCTCTGCTGATCAGGCATACTTTCTACTAATTTATCTTTCTACTTATCTGGTCTATCAGGAGAGAATGTACTGCCCAGGCTGACATAAAGCTTAATTCATGTTAGATTTATATTTCTCAGTGTAAATTGGTACATTGTTATTCTGGTTTTAGTCATAGGTCTCTTCTGATCTTCCTTAGTGTGAACCAGCATTCCTAAATCTGATAAACTCCAAAACATTTTTAACAATGAGGATTTGAGACAGACAAACCAAAGGACAGTCCTCAAATAGATTTGAACGTACAAAGGTTGTGGCATCCCTTGGGGACCTGTATGACCAGGTAACTGACCTTTGCCAACTGAGCTCCTCTGATGTCTTCACTTTTAAATTCTTTACCACTAATGGGTGGTTGTTATATTTCCCATGTTTGTAGTTCACTTTTTCTTGCTGTCCTATCAGGGAGAAATCTTGTTCAATGGAAAATGAAGCTGTTTATCCAAGATTATATAGTCAGAAATTCTTCTCTGGAAGGGAGAGTCTAGGAACATGACTGGCTTTCAGGAGTTCAGAAATGAAAGAGAAAAAAAGAGCTTTGAAAGGTGCTATTTCTCCCTTTACTAAGTTACAAGATATGAATAAGAAGTCAATTTGATTCTTTAGATAAGTGGTGAGTAGATACTTGAATTTCTTCCATCTAATTCTGGATTTTTTTTTCTACTGTTATCCAATTCAGAATTAAAGAGAAAAAGAACTTGAAGATCTATCCAATGATTATAAACTCCATCTCTTACCCCATTCTTTCTTCTCTTTCTAACAGTGCATTTCTAGCAAGGGTAGAAAAAGATGGTGCTTCACTGTATCAAATGAGCCAGATGACATGATTATTTATAAAAAAAAAACCCCAAGTAATTGAAAAATAGCTATCAAAATTAGTAAATGACTTAAGCAAGATTTCAGGATAAAAGAGTAATCCAAAAATCAATTGAATTTTTATACACTACAACAAAGATAGAATTTAAAATGAAACTACTTACAATAACATCATTTAAAGAAAAATTGAGAATACTTTCAATTAGAATTATGTAGGAGCTATGCACAGAGCCTACACAACATTCCTGAAGGTAATTAAAGAACACTTATAATAAGATATAAACAAGATATAACATGTTCTTGCACTGGAAAACTCAGTATCATTAAGAAATGTCAATTCTCCCCAAATAATTCCAGCAGATTGTTTCATCGAAGTAGAAAAGCTGATTCTAAAGCTGACAAAGGATCAGGAATATATAAGGCAATCTTAAAAAAGAATAGAGTTGCAAGACTTACACTACTTAATTTCAAATCTTACTCTAATGTTGTAGCAATCAGGATGGTACAGTGGTAAAATTAGGATTAGCATATGGGTCAGTGGAACAGAATAAAGAACCTAAACCATTCCAACAAAGGCAATAGAGAAATTCAATGCAGAAGACAGAGATAGATAGATATTTTCCCCTAAGAAATGGTATAATAAGGAACTCATTAAAAAGAAAAAAAATAGAATATCAATTCCTACTTCACACTTTATACAGAACTTAACTTTTGAAGAATCACAGACCTAAATATAAGAGCAAAAATACAATAAAGCTTTTATAAGGAAACATAGGAGAATATTTTCAAGACTTGCAGGTGAACAAAGGTCATTTAGACAGCTCCCTGCCCCCTGTGTGTGCACACTCTCTCTAAAATAAATAAATAAATAAATAAATAAATAAATAAATAAATAAATCCTTAAAAAAAAATTCTGCACATCACCAGACTTCATTATAAAAAAGAACAGGTAATCCAATAAAAATGGACAAAAATGGGCAAAAAATTATTAGTAGCTCTTCTATGAAAGAAAATATACAATTGGCCAATAAGCACAGGAAAAATTTCTCAACAACATTAATAATCAAGGACTGAAAATTAAAAACACTAAGATTCTATTATACATCCACTGGAATGGCTAAAATCAGAAAGATTGACAACATCAAAGGCTGTTTAGGTTGCAGAAAATGTGAAATTGTCATATACATTTTTATGAGAATATAAATGGTACAGTTATTTTTTAAAAAGTCTAGCATTTTCTTTTAAAAGTAAACATATCCCATACCTACTCTCTGACTCAGCAATTCCATTTCTAAGTATATGCCCAAGAAAAATGAAAACCTTGGCTCACAAAATGACTTGTACAAGAATTTTCCCAAGAGCTGTAGTCCTAAAATCCCCAAACTGAAGCAGTCCATATGTGTATCAAGTAGGGGAATGGATAAACAAACTGGTGCTCAGTCACCAGTAAAATGGAAGGAATTATCATACAACAATATAGATGATTCTCAAAAACATCTGTCTGCATGAAGAAAGCTTTACACAAAAGAACATACACTGTGTGATTTCATTCAGATGAAATTGTAATGAAGGCAAGCAAATCTACAGAGAAAAATAATGAAGGGTGGGGAAAGGGATTGCCTGGTAAGTTGCATGGCAGAACTTTCTAGTTAAATCTGGACAATGGTTTGATTACAGAGGTATAATAAAATTGTGCCCTTTGTTGTATGTACATTTTATGACAAAATTTTAAATATCAAACTCTAGATAATGATATGCATCCTGAAGAATTTAGGTGGAAACATATGGATATCTGTAATTTATTTTGAAATGCACCAAAATAAAACAGATTAATGGTTGGGAAAAGAATGGATAGATATTTGATAAAGCAAGTATGATGATATGTTATTGGTGCTATCTAGGTATTAGGTATACGGGTATTTACCAACAATCCTTTCATTTTTACTATATGCTTAAATTTTTTCATAACAAAATGTTGGGGAAAAGTAAGCACTAGCCTAAATGCCTGCTTGCAGAGTTAAGTCTAAATCTCTTAGCATGATCCGTAATCCTAAATGAGCTAAACCAGATTCAGTCCAGGTTTACACAGGTGGTAGTACTGTGTTTATGAAAAGAAAGATCCATTCATTCAAATGGTGTGTGTGTGCATGGTAATGGGATGAAGGCATGGAAGCAGGGTAGGGGAACTTTAAGCATAGCTACAGTATTCAAAGATAGGATATAATGCACAGTAAGGACAACGTTTTGGAAATGAGGATCCTGTCTCTTCTCTTTTTCTCCCTGTTTCTTCTTTCTTTTCTGAGTCATTCTTGCTCTTCTCAGGTTGGTTGGTTGGTTGGTTGATTTGCTTGTTTCTTTGCCTGTTTGGCTTTAGACCCATTTTTCTCCCTCACTAATCTATTCCTCTGCTTCCCTATCATTCTCCATAGGCTGTGACTACTAGCTCAACTCTGACCCGGAAGTTCTTTGTCCTTCTAGCTTGAGAACAAACCAACAGTGATTCCCTTCAGGGACAACAGAGATTGCCCTTACACCCCCGAATCACTCCCCACTCAAGGCATCTTCCTGTTTTGCATCAACTAATTTCTCTCCCAGGGACAAAATGATCACCATCCCAGCCTGCTCCAGTGCTTTACCCAGAAGACAAAATCCTCTCATCTCCAGAAGCCCACATTCATATCTTCTACCCAGTGATACCAAGTCTCATTGTGTTAGCTAAGACTTTTAGTATCATTACTTTTACCTCAAGGAACAATATTTATGAAAATGAGGAAATAATCTTTAAGTGCAGCTTCTTAGGAGTTTAGGCACTAGAAGATGTGCAGAGGCTGTATCAGTATGATTGAGTCTCTTAGGCATTGACTCACTTGCAGCCTTTGCTTTTTTAGGGAAGTACTGACTCATGATATCTCTGTTCTGCCTTCTTCCAGAATGCTTAACTCTTCTTGGGTCACATATTTTAAAATATCAGGGAGGAAATATAATTGGTTCACTTATCTCTGTCTCCCTACTGTCTCTGAACAAGTCTAAGAAAGGCATACTTATGATTTAAATACAAAAATGGCATTGAGTTATTGCTTATATCTAGGTGGAGAGATTAATCATAAGCAATGGAAAGTGAATCACTGAGAAAATGACTATATATTGGTGGGTATGTATATGACAAATGCTGAGGAATGCTACCAGACTGATAATGGCATCCCAGTTCAATGCCTACTAAATATCTTCACCTTGAGGCACTTGGGTGGTTCAGTTGGTTAAGTGTCTGCCTTCAGCTCAGGTCCTTATCTCAGAGTCCTGAGACTGAGCCCTGTGTCAGACTCCCTGCTCAGTGAGAAGTCTGCTATTCCCTCTGCATTTGTCCCTCCCCCAAAACTCCTGTGTGCATGCTCTTGCTCTCTCTCTCTCTCCCTTATAAAATAAATATAAATCTTTAAAAAAATAAAATAAACATCTTCACCTCAACACAATGAAACAATGCCTTGAAGGTTAATCAAGACACTCCTAATTACTGGAACTTCAACTCTGCTGAATCATAGACCCTGGAAATAGAGATTGTTAGCAGTACAACGTAACACTATCTTATAAACTACATAGTTTCCAAATTATTTGCATTATAATATTAAAAAAAAAAGATGATAGTCACCAACTGGCCAAACAGACATCTGTATACAGAATAACCAAGGCAAGAGACTGAAGACTCGACTCCCTTCAGGAGTAAGAGAGGAGAATAACCTAGTTTTTGAAGCTTGAGCGACAGGATACTAAATCCCCCATAGCATCAGCGTGGTGGAGGGGCATTTGAATACAACACTAAAAATATTATTCTCCCAATTCAACTCTTAAACATTACATTCTAACCAAATGGAATCCTCTAAACATGCTGTGTTTGCTCCACCCAAGCATTCTGTTCTGCAGTAAAATCATCCTCCATCACCTCCTCACTTCCTGATAAAATATTTCTCACTTCCCTTTCTCTCTCCACCAGTATCCTACCTGGGCCTTGTGTACATAACTAGCTTTTCACCTCCCATTTCTTGCAGGAAGTGCACAGGCTCAGCTTCATCTCTACTCCTACCGTCATTGGCACAATGACTGCCACACAGTAGACAATCAATGAGTATATTAGCCAAATAATAATGTGTTTTTATGGACTCATATTCACCGTCTATTTTGAAGATTCTCTTCAGTGGAATGACCCAAATTAGGTTTCGCAATGTGGGCTTCACTCTTTTCTGTCTTTATTGCCAGTAATTACTGAGTTAAAAAAAAAATCTCTTTTCATATGCCTGTATTTAGGTTGAGGAAATAAATTCCAATAACCTAACAACTAATGGCCAAATAGCTCCCAGGAGGTTGAGTTATACCATTTTGTGGGTAATATCATCTCCTCTCATTTACCTTAGCTGAATGTAATCGTTCAGGTTGCTTACCTGCTGCCTATAGACATTTTTGTTTTTCTTGAGAATGAGTTCATGATTATGGTAGGATGGGAATCTGGAAAGGGGTAGTGTAAAGAATGGGTAGGCCTCAGTGATTTTGCATGTCTGCACTCTAATAATGTCCATTAAAGTGCTTTGAGCTGTTTAAAATACTAACTGTATCATTATATTTCTGTCTCAGTTTTCAGTGTAGGCCTAGAGTTAAAACATTCAAAAGGTATCTCTTTTCCTTTTAAAGGTCTCCAGGATCTATTTAATTCTAACTCCAATAATAGCACAATTTCATTATGAATATCCTTTGTCATCAAGCACTTCCTCATTTTTACCTTAACCTATTTTTGCTGCAACCTAGACATTTGCATGTCCCTTTTCAAATCTGAATCTCAGTTCTGCAAGGCTTGAAGTCAGTTGTGTATGTATAAAATGCCTTCCCTTGCTTCTTGCCATCTTCCTCCCACCACTTTTTTTCTGGCTCGGTCACACCTAAGTTTAAAATTCAGTGAAAGTGTCTAAGCCTACAAAAAGGATACCCTAATCTTTCAGAGCCACATTAATGTGTTATGCCCAGCACTGCACATTTTCTCATGACATCCTTTTTCTAAAGCGTACACTCTAATATCATCCTCATTTCCCCCATTATCCATTAGTCTCTTAAAAACGGGCCTCAAAAAAACACAAAAAACAAAAAACAAAATAGGCCCCATGTCTTATACATCTTTGCATCTCAAGGGCATGAAAGACAGCATTGTTTCTGAAGGCATGATGGATATCAGAAACATAGTCTAGCCTCTAGTCCATGAAAATGGGCAAGCAGAGATAAAGGTATAGAATTATGTCTCTGAAATTCAGGAAAAGGTTCTAGTTTCAGAAAGAAACCCAGAACCAGGTTAAAAAAAAAAAAATCAAAACAATCCAGGGCATGTCTGGGTAGTTCAGTCAGTTAAACATTTAACTCTTGATTTCCGCTCAGGTTATGATCTCAAGGGTTGTGAGATCAAGCCTGGCATCTGTCTCTGCATTGGGTGTGGAGCCTGCTTATGATTTTCTCTCTCCCTCTGCCCCACCCCCTACCCTCTCTCTTTCTCAAAAAAAAAAAAAAATCTGCTTATGCCAATAGCCATTTATGATTAAAATAAATTCTTTAGCAAATCAGAAATACAAGGGAACTACCTCAATTTTCCTACAGCCAATATCATATACAATAATGAAAGACTGAGTGTTTTCCCTCTCAGATTGGCATCAAGATGAGGATGTCCACTCTCACTGTTCTTATTCAACACAATACTGGTCATTCTAGCCACTGCAATCAGGCAAGATTAATTAATTAATTAATTAATTAATTAAAGGCCTGCATATTTATTTAAAAGGAAGAAATTAAACTGTCCTTATTTGCAGACAATTGCCTACTTTGAAGAGCCCAAGAAATCTATAAAAACTTTTAGAACAAATAAATGCAACACACTAAAACAAATCACAGTAAAGCACATTGTTATATACTAACAATGAACATATAGAAACCAAAATTTAAAACACAGTACTATTTGCAGTCATTTCAAAGAAGATGAAATAGGTTCTCATGCATCATTGAGAAAAATGCTAGGGAGTGATTCTGATTGTCCCATTTGGGGTCATGTGTCCATTTCTGAACTAAACCTGTGACTAGAAAATTGAGTTATATGACTGGTTCAGTCTTAGTCACATGCCTCCAGTGTGTGACTAAGACTGAGAGAGAGATACTAGGATTGACAGCTTTTAATAGAACTATACTATTGAGATAACAGATGTTTCTTCAAGATAACAGGAATACTCTTCTCAGATTCTATCTAATGAACAAAATGATAAATATTGACTAACTCACTCTTCCTAAATGTCCAATATTACCACTATACCCAACTCTCATTTCTCCAAGACGTGGAGCATCAGATATTAGCCCCAGATATCAGTGGGTAGAAACCAAGCAGATGGGTCTGGCTCTGACAGATTTGTACTGGCACTAGGAGGACATGAAATATTCCATTAAGCAAATGAGGTTGGAAAGAAATTAGTTTGGTTGCTGAATGTGACTGAAAGATTTAGAAAATAATCGGTTCATATTTTGTTCAGCACTTCTATCAGTTGACTTATTTTGTATAAGCGACAGGAAAGAACTCTTGGTAATCTAAGCAAGATGGAATTACTGGGCAGTATATCCAGAAATTTACCATTCCCATGGATATCTGGAGGTTCATGTTTAGAATTCAAGGATGAAGCCTGCTGCAATGGATAGTCAGGAGGAGTACAGCAGTTGTCTAGAATTAGGAATAGTCTCATGAGAATTTTGCATCTGTAATTCCTGGCTTCTGACTCTTCTTACCATCCTGGAGTCAAGTGCTCAAATACAAAATCCTAAGAGCAAATGTCTAGTTGGTTGAGTTTCAATCTTATGTTTATTCTGTGGATTGGGGAGGGGGAAGGTGTATCTAGCCTCTTGAGCTTGTCCAGACAAAGATGGTCATTCTGAATTATCCTCTGTATTAATTTTCTATCACTGTGTGAAAAGTTCCTACAACTCAGCAGCTTAAAACAACATCCAGTTCTGTAGGTTTGAAGTCTCTGCAGGCTCACTGGGTTTTCAGTTCAGGGTCCCTGGAGGCCAAAATCAAGCTGTTGCCAGGCTGTGCTCTTATCTGGAGTCTCTGGGGAAGAATCGGCTTCCAAGCTCAGTCAGGCTGTTGGCAGACTTCTGGTTCCTTTAAGTTGGATGTATGAGGTCACCATTTTCTTGATGTCTCTAAGCTAGGGGTCACTTTCAGCTCTGAGAGACTACTCACCAGCCTTTACATGTGCCCACCTCCATTTTCAGTCTGCAGACACATCGAATCCTTCTCACACTTTCAATCTTTTGACTTTTTGAGCAAATGTAGAGGGTAGCAGAAGGTAACTTTTAAAGGAATCCCGTGATTAAAATAGGACCGCCTAGATTATTTCTCTATTTTATAATCCATAAATTAGTACCTTAATTATATTAGCAAAAACCTATTGCTATTTAAAGTAAAATCATTATGATCATAGCCCCCAGGGGGCAATCTAGAATTCTCTCTACCACATCCTCAAAATGGATACAATGGTGATGAGAAGATGCTGCCAAAGAATACTGAATTTCTCAGGGGCGCCTCGGTGGCTCAGTCATTCAGCATCTACTTTGGGCTCAGGTCATGATCCCGGAGTCCCGGGATTGAGCCCCACATCAGGCTCCCTGTCCAGCGGGAAGCCTGCTTCTCCCTCTCTCACTCCCCCTGCTTGTGTTCCCTCTCTAGATGTGTTTTTCTCTGTCAAATAAATAAATAAAATCTTTAAAAAAAAATACTGAATTTCTCTTAGGATGGAAGATTTCCCAAACAGCCAAAGCAAACAACCAATTAAGACATTAATATCAACCACAGTGTCTAAACTTCATTTTTAAAAGAGCAATATGTTTTTGATTGATGTATACAAACTTAAACATGCAGGACTGTGTTTTACAACAATAATAAAAAATGCACACTAATAAGTACTGCTCTTTTGTTGGTATGCAAAGACATTTAAACCCATGAGAAGCCCACGTACTTACTTGTTGGTGATGTAAAGAACCAATGAACAAGGAGTTAGGTAACCTGGATTCAATTCTCTGCTCTAATAGTAATGCACTGTATAACCCTGAATAAATCATTGATTTCTCTAGGACTATTTCTTGAACCTTAAGAAAAGTGGAAAATGGTAAAGCCATTTGGAAGACAGTTTGGCAGTTTCTTTTTTCTTTTCTCTCTCTTTTTTTTTTTTAAGATTTTATTTATTTGACAGAGAGAAACACAGCTAGAGAGGGAACACAAGCAGGCGGAGTGAGAGAGGGAGAAGCAGGCTTCCCGCTGAGCAGGGAACCGGATGTGGGGCTTGATCCCAGGTCTCTGGGATCATGACTGAGCCGAAAGCAGTTGCTTAACCAACCGAGCCACCCAGGCGCCCAGTTTGGCAGTTTCTTACAAAACTAAATATACTTATTTAGTTATACATTACCATATGTATGTAATGTAAATATACATTACCATATGATCTAGCCATTGTGGTCCTTGGTACTTATGCTCCTTGGTACTTACCCAAATGAGTTGAGAAATTACCTTGATATAAAACCTGCACAGGGAAGTTGATAGAAGTTTTATTATATAACTAAGTTTTATTTATAACTGTCCAAATCAGAAGCTATGAAGATGTCCTCAACAGGTGAATAGATAAACTATGGTATGGTCATCGAAAAATTTTAATCAGCAATAAAAAGAAAAAAGCTAGGGGCACCTGGGTGGCTCAGTCGTTAAAGTGTCTGCTTTCGGCTCAGGTCATGATCCCAGGATCCTGGGATTGAGTCCTGCATCGGGCTCCCTGCTCAGCAGGAAGCCTGCTTCTCCCTCTCCCTGCTTGTGTTCCTCTCTGTGTTTCTCTCTGTCAAATAAATAAATAAAATCTTAAAAAAAAAAGAATGGAAGGAAGGAAGGAAGGAAGGAAGAAAGAAAGAAAGAAAGAGAAGAAATAAAGAGAAGAAAGAAAGAAAGAAAGAAAGAAAGAAAGAAAGAAAGAAAGGAAGGAAGGAAGGAAGGAAGGAAGGAAGGAAGGAAGGAAGAAAGAAAGAAAGAAAGAAAGAAAGAAAGAAAGAAAGAAAGAAAGAAAGAAAGAAAGAAAGAAAAAGAAAGAGAGAAGGAAGCAAACCACGAAAAGACATGGAGGAAACTTAAATGGATTTGGATAGATGAAAGAAGCCAATCTGAAAAGTCTGCACACTATATGATTCCAACTGTATGATATAATATTTCAGGAAAAACAACAACAACAATATAAAGAGCATAAAGAGATCAGAGATTGCCAGGGTTCAGAGGGAAGGATGACTAAGTAAAACACAGAGGACTTTGAGGGTAATGAAACTATTCTGAATGATACTGAAATGATGGATACAATTATCAAAATCCAGGGGCGCCTGGGTGGCTCAGTTGGTTAAGTGACTGCCTTCTGCTCAGGTCATGATCCTGGAGACCTGGGATCGAGCCCCGCATCGGGCTCCCTGCTGGGCAGGAAGCCTGCTTCTCCCTCTCTCACTCCCCCTGCTTGTGTTCCCTCTCCGGCTGTGTTTCTTTCTGTCAAAGAAATAAAATCTTAAAAAAAAAAAATCAAAATCCATAGGACGTACAACACCAAGAGTGAGCCTTAATATAAACTATAGACATTAGTCAGTTCATGTGTCAAAAGTGGCTCATAACAAGTGTAACAATTAATGCAAGATGTTAACAAGAGACAAAACTGGAGGTACAATGGAAGGAATATATGGGAATTCTCTGTACTTCCCACTCCTTTTTTTCCTGTAAACCTAAACCTACTACAAAATTAAGTCTATAAACATTTGTAAAAAGCTTAAAAATTACTAAAAATGTAAATTAAAATAATAAGAGAATTGGGCTAAATTACTTCTGAATATTTCCAACTCTAACACCACATTATGCTGAAACACTCTTATGTTTTATAACTTAGGTGTAGGGTGCTCTGTGTTTCACTTATGAAATTAAATTATAGGGGTACCTGGCTGGCTCAGTCAGTAGAGCATGGAACTCTTGATCCTGGGGTTGTGAGTTCAAGAACCACATTAGGGAAGAGGTTACTTAAAAAAATTTAAATACAGGGCTCCTGGGTGGCTCAGATTTTAAGCATCCGCCTTCGGCTTAGGTCATGATCCTGGAGTCTAGAGATCAAGCCCCGCATCGGACTCCCTGCTCAGCGGGAAACCTGCTTCTCCCTCTCTCACTCTCCCTGCTTGTGTTCCCTCTCTCGCTGTGTTTCTCTTTGTCAAATAAATAAATAAAATCTTAAAATATATATATTTAAATACCTACATACGTACATAAAATACATATATATGATTAGTTAATACCAAGGTGGTTACAGTGAAATTGGTACATACACAATTCTGACACTAGTGTGGATTTGTATATCTCTTCGGGAAACAAGTCTGTACAGACTGTTAGGAATTCACTTCTGGGAACTGTATCTAAAGAAATGAGTCAATGACGGGTGCCTGGATGGCCCAGTTGGTGAAGCATCTGCCTTTGACTCAGGTATGATATCAGGGAACCTACTTCTCCCTCTCCTTCTGCTGCTCCCCCTGCTTGTGCCCTCTTGCTCTCTGTCAAATAAATCAATAAAATCTTAAAAAAAAAAGAAAGAAATGGGTCAACTATATAAATTATGCATTTGTTGAAAGATGTTCATTGTGTCATTGTTTATAATAAAGGAAATATGAATATGACATAAAAGTCTCCTAAATGGAAAACTGTCAATTGAATGATAAAACATTAATGAAATGTGCTACAGACTTGCAATCAGGAATATGTATATGTATCACAAGTAAATAAATGCAAGTTTTTAAAAATATATGTGCTTGTATGTAAATTTTAGAGGTGAGTGCATTAAATTCAAGTAAGTTATCTCCAACTTCCTGAACTTTAACTTACATTAAAAAGAATCTCTTCTGCTTTTCATTTTCAAAGTTTTTTTTCACCATTAGCTGGAACTCATTGTCAGGTATCAATTAATGCATTTAAAATCTTTTTGAGGGGCGCCTGGGTAGTGTAGTCAGTTAAACACCTGACTCTTGGTTGCAGCTCAGGTCATGATCTCAGGTTCTTAAGATCCAGCCCCATGGCAGGCTCTGCACTTAGCATGGAGTCTGCTTGGGATTCTCTCTCCCTCCTCCTCTGCCTCTCCTTACCTCTCTCTCTCTCTCCCTCTTTCAAAATAAATACATGAATAGTAAATACAATACAATACAACGCAATACAATACAACACAATCTTCTTAGAATGAAAACAATGGCATATGGAGAAGTGTTGATACACATTTATTGTTGCTACATTAAGACTTCAAGAAACATCCTTCTGAGATGATTTGGGATGGTATCTTGATGTTGTATCATTTTACTTTTCCAGTTTTCTGATTTTTTTGCCACAGTGCATTCTGTTCCAGTTTGGCTCATATTACTTCACCTGTAGCTTCTGGGTCCCTCTCTGGTGGTAAGCATCTAAATTTTGGATTTTGTGTGTTAACCGCAGATTTCTTTTAGTTTCTGTCTTGGTTTTGCTCTCCCTAGAATCAAATATCCCCAGGTACTTCTAGTCACCTACTTGCAGCTGTCGCCCTCAGTTCTGAAGGACTCTCATCACTGATCCCCTTTCAAACTCGGGCTATATTCAGCATGCATAAAGAGGACTGTATTAGGAATGCCAGACTATGGGGCCATTATCAGCATGTGAGCCAAGGTCAGGATTTGGAGATCAGAATGCAAAGTGAGGAGCAGGAACTATCTGACTAACTACTGAAGTTACTAAAGGAAGGATCAACGTAAGAATCACCCAAGAGTCCACAGTTAGGAATGAGACAGCGGAATGGAAAGCAGAGAGCTCAGGATTAAGATTCCAATTATTTGATGTCCTACACAAAAAAGGATTCAGACTTCTGATAAATAGGTCCTAATACATACTACAAAGCTGGAAAGAGAACCCTAAAAGGGGGTAAGATAGATGAATGAGCCCATTGCTGTGAAGCATGGTACCCTAGGAAGTGGATTCTCTGCAAACATTATCAGATAGTAAAAAAATACCCCAGAGGTTAGCATACCAGACCTGCCATAATAATCTCCATGGCTAAACACAATCATCCATGTAACATTTGCATCGCAAATCAAATTCATTCTCTAGAAAACAAAGCCTAACAGATTGAAAATTTATTAGCATCTGCTGTGCTGTGATTAGGGCTTTTAAAATGATTCACATCACATGTGTAAAATGCACAACTACATTTCACCATTGCAAAATAGATGGCATTTTGGTCGTTTATAATGAAAGATTTTATCTAACACAGGATGCTGCCTTTTTTTTTTTTTTAATTGCTCTCTGCCAAGAGAATGCTTGGAATGCTTTTATTGGTTTAATATAATAATAAAATGAGATTGTACCCAATACAAAAGCCAGAAGGACACCCATCTTGAAGACGGTGGATTAATTGATTTCTCCGAGGATATAAACTATCCTTTTGTGAATTTAACTTTGAGAAAGAGGACTCTTTGAGTAATCACATTTTGAGGTATCCATTCTCGAAGCACAATTTTATTTTTACAAATGAGAAAAATACCACTTCTACCTCCCACCCCCTCAAGAAACTGAAAGGATTGTCTTTTCATTGAGTCCATAGGATTTCTAAGGCCACTCACATCCCCAGATGAGGCTGTGGGAGCTATGAGTAGAAGACTCTGGAAGAATAACCCCAAGCTATAATATGTATTTGGGTTTCACAAAGGCTGGGTCTCATTTGTTTGTCTGTAAGTAAACCCATGGAAGATGCAGGTCCATAGTGGTTTACACTGCCTAGTGCTTTGTGTCTCTCCAAGGAAATTAAAACTACAGGAGAAAATGGTTTTAATTGAAATTAAATGACTTTTATGAATTTATTTAAGTAAATATCAAGGAATGAGGAAAGGTATCTCAGTGGTGCTATAACACATATTAAGACTTCAATAAATAGTTGCCAAATGAAAGGATGAATAAGTAAATGGTGTGCACCATAGAGGGAAAAGTGAATGAGGATTTATCCTGCTGTTGGTACAGGACAAATTCCCTGCTCCTGACATATAGACTCAAGGCAAGATAACCTCATGATTAAAAACACAGCTTCTGGGGCGCCTGGGTGGCTTAGTCATTAAGCATCTGCCTTCGGCTCAGGTCATGATCCCAGGGTCCAAGGATCTAGCCCCACATTGGGCTCCCTGCTCAGCAGGAAGCCTGCTTCTCTCTCTCTCACTCACCCTGTTTGTGTTCCCTCTTTAGCTGTGTTTCTCTCTGTCAAATAAATAAATAAAATCTTTAAAAAAAATAAGGACTAAAATAAAACAAAAAAAACCCCAGAGCTTCTGATGGCAGCCTGCAGGCATTGAAATTACCAGCTGCGCATCTTATTAAACCATGTGACTTTAAAAACGATATTTAACCTGTGTCTCTTCTCTCTTATTTGTGAAATAGAAAATATTAGTAACATCAAATATGATAATATCTACTCTGTAATCTGTGTGATGATGATAAGAGTTTATTTTTGGTGCACTGAATAGTGTGTGACACATGATAAACTCCACATGAATGTAGCTATCATTATGTAGAAATTCTAGAACTACAGTTTGAAGCTGGATCTATTTCCTAAGCCTCTTCCCCACCACCACTCTATCACATTAACTTCCTGTGGAAATATGTAATAGGTAACCTCTCAAATCATGTTTTGCAAACTTGAACGTGTGTATTTCTATCTTTTTAAAAGTGGGAGTCATAGAGAAGGAATGGGGTCATTGAAGTTCAATGTTTTATGAACTTCCAAAGGTATCAAAAATTTTTATTAAAATTTTATACAGAATCTAACACATTCAACATATAAAAGTTGAACCTTTCTACTTTAAGTGGAAGTAAAGGACCAGGAGTTTTATTTCAATGAGTTTTACCTTTGTTCCTTGGGATAGCTTTTGGGGACCTTCCATGAACTTCCCATTTGCCTTTCTAGTTGGAAAATAAGCAAGACACCTTCAATTGTTCTACTGAGGAAGTTGGTGCTCTTCATGGAAATGTCAAATCTTACACCAAAGCAAAAATTACAAAAATGAAGAAATAATAAAAAAATATGGTTTATAATTAACTCTACTGTATCTAAATTTGCTTTAAATGTCATTTTGTTTTTAATTTAAAGATTTTATTTATTTATTTTGGGGAGGAGGGCAGAGGAGGAGGGAGAGGAAGAAAGAATCTGGAGCAGGCTCCAGGCTCAGCTCACACAGAGCTCAATCTAATGACCATGAGACCGGAGCCCAAACCAAGAATTGGACGCTTAACCAACGGGGCCATCCAGGCACTTCTAAATATCAGTTTCGAATAGTATGATAAAATAATGGTGTATGTGAGGAGCTTTAAGCATTCTTAGTAATAACCACTTGTCAGGTTTATAGAAATACTACTTAATTTTTTTAAGTCAAAAATGATCGTTTGACTTAACACTGAATTATCTTGGATTATTTGCAAGAAAATTATATTTTAAAATTCTACCCACTTTTCTAATAATTTTATTGAATTAGCATCTTTTCTGACTTGTGTCAACTACCCTATCTGCTGGGCCCAAGATTACAGGTCTTCGTGGGTCTTGTAATCTGCTAAATTATGTCACCAAACCATCTAGCTGTCTTCTAGATTATATGGATTTTTCTTCTTAGAGACTCCTTTCTTTGAATTATTTCAGCACCTGGTATCTCCTGCCTTAAGCCTGGAGTCACAACTGTGTTTGCTGATGGTGATACAGTGATTATAAATAAGAAATATGCATTTGGTCTTTATCTCTCTTTTTGGCTCCTGAAACATTTGGAACTTTCCTAAATGGTAAGAGGGATCTTGATACTCATATCAACCCCTCTCAACCACAGGGGAGTTTATGGTAATGAGAGGCTTTTGGCAAGCACTTTTGGCTGGGGGTTGGTTGCCAGGGGAACCAACCTTGTGATTAGGGAGTTAGCATGTCAGCCCCACCCCGCTGGAAAAGGGGGCTTGAGGATGAATCAGTCACCAATGGCCAATGGTTTAACCAGTCATACCTATGTAATGAAAGCTCCATAAAACCCCAAAGGACAGCGTTCCAAGAACACAGGGAAGGGTCGGGGGAGGGGACCCTGGAAAGGGCACCATACCCTTTCCCTATGCCTTGCCTATGCATCTTTTTCACTGGGCTGTTTCTGAGCTGTATTTTTTCATAAGAAACCATTAATCTAGGAAGCAAAATATTTTTCTGAGTTCTGGGAGTCATTCTAGCAAATGAGCTGAAACCCAGGGAGAGGCCTGCAGGAACCTCTGATCGACAGTCCCTGGGTCAGGAGCACAAGTGACAACCTGGACTGGCGATCGGTATCTGAATGGGGCCTGAGGACTGAGGCCTTGACCTGTGGGCCTGATTCTATCTCCAGGTGCATGATGTCACCGCCCAGCTGGTGTCGGAGAACTGCTTGGTGGTGTTAGAAAAACAACAACAACAACCATGCATTGGGGAGACCACATAACACGTTTGACATACTTGCCTCCTTACATACCGTGCTGATCACGTATACTGACTTCCTACTGCTCCTTGAAACTGGGTTTAACACCTCACTGATCACCTTCCGCATTAACTGAATCCAATCCTAGGTTCAGATCCTTCGCCTGCTGGTGTCCATGCCCTCCCACCCCTAAGGATAACTAGACCAAGGCGTAAGGGCAGGGGCCATATCCTGAACACCTGTCCTCATTGTCCCCAAATGCCAATTCTCACTGAATAATTATCCTCACCTTTTGAGTAATTAAATATTCACTGGTAGGAGCTGCCTTATTAAGTTTATAGGGTTTCCCTCTATAAAGAGCTCCTTAGTGTCCTTCAGTGTCTGGAGTATTCTAGGTCCTAAGTTCAGGGTGGGGTGAGGGGAGAAACGAGGTAGGCTGTGTCTTTGTCTGTGCCCAGGAACATAATCTATTCACCTCTTCATCAGAGCCAGCAAAGTAAGTGCAGTGATGGAGAGGTTTAAGGGACCATCCCAGACAGATGAAGAATCAGGTTGTAATGAACAAAACTACTTTTCATGTCCCTCACTGCAGTTCAGTTGGGCAGTGCACAGCCTTTATGCTATGCTTCCTGTCTGTGATGGCCTCCTTTACCTGAAAGTTGTTCTGGCTTTAGAGACATGCAGAGGGTATCTATCACCACTGCCCAAATGAAAAGGCTGAGAGTCTGATTAGATACACACACACACACACACACGCACACACACACACACACACACTTTCCCATTTCACTTTAAAAATCCAGAGTGAAAACTGCTCCAAACTATAAGACTTAAACTGTTACATCTCAGCTGTTCACTCTTTCAATATGACTTATGGGGAACTAAAGGATATCAGATTAGAACGGAGTGGGGCCGGCAAGGAGAAAAAGAACTGACAATCCCTTTTCTTTCTTATTCAGCATGGACCTTGGAGAATAACCTTTACATCAGTGAATGACCATTTGCATGCTTTCATAAACTTGAAACACATGGGCAGGTACATTTATTCATTTAACAAATATTTATTGAGGACCTATTACATGCCACTCACTGTGCTTAGCCCTAGAGATACAAAGGAGAAAACAGAAGACATTCTATCTTCATGGGTTTTGCAATTCATGAAGATCATAGCATTTCCCATATGGCAGATTTTTGTGCTACTCTTCCAAACATGATATAGATATCAACCTTCTAGATGGGAGACTTAGGGAAATAGGGCGGCCAGAGATAGGGGAAATTGCCTACCTCAGTCCAACACATATTTTATTTTAATAAATATTCAGTGGAGATTCATAAGTCTCTCATAAAATACTATATATCTTTTAGCATAGCCTTTGGCACACTCTATTATAACTACTTATTTCATCATATTCCTTCCCACTGGACTGCAAGTTCTATGATTATAGGAGTTTTGTATCTCCCATTCACCAAGAAACCCCTGTGTCTAGCAGAGTGTCTAGCACAGACCAGATAATTAATAAGTTTTGATTGTACTGCTGAATTAATGAAAGTGGACATGAAGACATTTTCTTGACCGTACATGTAGAGTTGACCCTTGAACTATGTGGACGTTAGGGGCACTGACTGTCCTGTAGAAATGAGAATTCGTGTACAACTTTTCACTCCTCAACAACTTTCCCAATAGCCTACTGTTGACTACAAGCCTTAGTGATAGCATAACAGCCGATTAACACATATTTTGTATGTACTATATATGTATTCTTACAAGAAAGTAAGCCAGAGAAAAGAAAATGTCCAGAAGGAAAAAAGAAAATTATGAGAAAATATATTTATAGTATTGTAACACAAAAAATCTGCATGTGAGTAGAACTGTGTGAAAGTACACCCACACAAATCAGACCTGTGTTGTTCAAGGGTTAACTGACAGGAAGGTTTGGGAACTAGCAAATGAACTTGATGACAGGAAATAATAACCAGCACTTCTTGAATCTTTGCCATATTCCAGACTATAGCACATTGGGAATATTGTATCCCAATAACTCTAGAGGGTAGACTTTTTTGAAAAATAAATAAATAAGTAAACATTTTAAAAAAGAGACTAAGCTCCTGGGGTGGCCACCCAGGAGAAAGGCCACAATGGCAGACGATTTCACCAAGACTCAGGCCAGGTATACTGGCAAAGACACAGTCTTCAGGAAGACCATTCACAAGGAAATCCCAGCCAAAATCATTTTTGAGGATGACCAATGTCTTGCTTTCCATGACCTTCCCCCTCATACAAAACATTTGTCTGGTGATACCCAAGAAACACATATCCCAGATTCCTATAGCAGAAGAGATGATGAAAGTCTTCTTGGACATTTAATGATGGTTGGCAAGAGATGTGCTGCTGATCTGAGCCCTAAGAAAGGTTATCGAATGGTGGTGAATGATGGTTCAGATGGGGCACAGTCTGTCATGTTCATCTCCATGTTCTTAAAAGTTGGCAGATGACTTGGGCTCCTGGTTAAACATTTTTAAGGGATAATTTTCCCTTCTCTAAGCAATAATCAATGTTTTCAAGTTCTAATATGTTAAATAATACACTTACTTTTGCCTGTGTTTGAAGAGATTAAGGAAATAACTTTCTAAAACTCATATATAATAAAAGATAATGTTACACGGTTTAGATTTTTTTAAAGGACTACAGCATAAAGATTTTAAGGAAATCTCTTGTTAAAACAACTACTGAGAAGCAAAGCCAAGATTCAAACTCAGATCTGCTTAACTTCAAAAACTGACAGCTTTATCAATATACTGAATATTCTTGAGCTATACAGAATGACCTGCTAAAATAAGATGCAATTTAAAAAGAAAAAAAAGTGTAGGCTTTATGTTTTGATACTCTAATACTCCAGTGCAGAAGTAAGGACTGGCAGAAAATCATATGGAAAAAAAAAAAAAAAGCCTGTCAAAAGTAAGCATTATTTGAGACAGCAATACAGTATACCTGTCAAAAAGTCTACCATAAGTAAGTAATTATTTAACTAATTAACCAACTGATAGTAATAGTAACCTTACTCTTTCTACAGATGCTTACACCAGAACTAGAAAAGAACATCTGGTTCTGGGCAGCACATGTGTAATGGGATGTTATCAAACAGAAGCATGTTTAGAAGAAACTGACCACCACTGGGTGGGGTCAATGACTTATCATAAAAAGAATAGGACTCAGTTTATGTTGAAGTAGAACAGATGTGAACGAAGCTATTTTGATCACAACTACACCATAGCTGAAGGGCTATCACAGGCAGAAGTTGTAGCTTTGTTTTGCCTGGTCCGAAGGAATGAAATTTTGATCTGAATGGAATGCTCTGAAAGAGATCTTTAATTCAAATGAGAAAGAGCTACAGAGAGATGGAGTATGTTACTCTGAGAACACTGGAACTTTCTTTTCCATGCAAATGTCCCAGGAGACACTGAGAGCCCACAGTTTAAGGCACTGTAAAGGGGACTGAACTTACATGGCTGGACAGTGGAGGGATCATGAACTACAAGGAATACATACTACTACCCTCCCATGCAGGCTTATTAAAGCCATCACTAATTAATCGTGGCACTTTTCACAAAGCTTCCTCAGATTCGTTCCAAATGTAGAACTCCAGGCACCCATGTTAGACTTAGGCGTGTTAGAGTTGGGTTAGAGTTGGCGTGTGAAATGAAACACCATCCCTCTGCACATATGAGATATTCACAGTATAAAACATGCATTCTCAAGCCTGGATGCCTGTTAAGAATCAGCTCTAGAGCTTTTGGAGCTTTTAAAAACTGCAGATTCCCGGGTCTACCCTCGCTCTCCTTTACTAAATAAATAAATCAATCTAAGTTCTGAAATGAGGAATCTGAATATGAAAATTATCTCCAGCTGACTCAGATGTGTTGAGTCTAGCAATAAAAGATCCATCCCATTCCTTCAGCTCTGTTGATTCTTCCGGAATGAAATAACCAAGAACAAAAGTGTGAGTGTTTATCTTTGTTTATATGTCCACGTATTACCCATGCATGCAGTAGTCATGTTCTCCCCCTATGGATGAAATATTGTGTGAAAACCATCCCACAGTACAGATTTCCATGTGCATCTGTCTTCTGACTTGCTCTGACTGGATGAATCACACTACCTGTTAGAGTATAGAGGAGCAAACATTAGTAAAACTGATAATGCGCCTTGTGGTGGTGACTCAACAAAAGCAAGCACATCTGTCACAGAGGAGCAGCCCGCCAGCTCTGCACCAGGGGAGATGCGATTGAATAATAATGTGCCAGACATAAAGCAACTTCAATAATGCTCTCTGCCAAGCTAAATCCCCGTAAGTTGGAAATGTGTGCATACACTGGGCAAATGCAGAGTCACCTAGTATAAAGAGGCTGAAGACTTTGTACTCAGAATATAACGTCTTACAATCATAGACTCACCCAACAAGCATCAGGCTCTATGTCAAAAGTGATAGAAGCAGAGGACTATGTTTGGAAATAAGAGTCAAAGCTAGGAAGGAGGCCAAGTAGAGCTCATGTAGAATTTTGTAGGACAAGACAATATTAAGATATTTGACCTTTAGCTTGTCAGTAAGAGAGTGGCAACTCATGAAGAATTTCAAACCAAAGAGTGTATCTTGTATGTAGAAAGACCACTTGAGCTGCACTGCGGAGAAAGGAGAGAGGCCAGAACTGGAGTGAAATAGAGCTATTAGAAAACTGTGTAGCAGTGACACGCTGAAGAGAGATGACCGTCAAATCTACATCCAATTACAAGTTCAGTGACTTCAAGTTGGTAGCATGTAACCAACAGAATGGATGGGAGCATTTACACCATGGAAATTGGTAGATACTACAAAAGATTTTCCCCCTCAGAGAGCCTGTTACTAAACATTTGTCAGCACACCATATCTGCTGGGAGCCGCTGGGTCTCACAAACTAATGAAGTCCCTGTGGGGAAGATAGCAGCAGAAGCACAGCTCCTGCCACCAGAAAATAACCCCACTAGGCCTGACGTGGTCACAGCAAGGAAAGGGCAGTCTGAGCCTCGCTCTTGCCGATGGTGCAAAACTGGCATTTCCTCTTTCTACTGATTGGTCTTTATCCTAAAAGTAAAGCACAATATTCTTGATAGGGCCTCAGTCTGTTCTAAGCTAAACTGAAACCCCTTACAGTCTTTAATCAGGAGCGTGTACTTTTTGCACTTTCCCTTTAAATCTCCTGCGGATCTGGGGGAGATTGTCCAGGCTCTTGAATGGTCAAATGCATGGTTAAATATAAAAATAATAAGGTATTAGTAAGAGCACTGTCCTGCATACAGAGGATCTATAAATAAAGTCCTCCATGATGCTTACGCAGCCAGTCACTAAAAGTAAGCTTGTACAAGCACCTTTACTTTTGCAAAATAAGTTACACTTCTCTTTAGGATAATTAATGGCCGGTTTGTTAGTAACTTAGCTTAAACTGTAACTTTGTATGTAACTAACTCACCTAAGCCTTATAAGTACTTTGTTATTTCCTTTCTTTTCTGTAAGACCTGCTTAAAATACACCACATGATTAATCTATCCTTTATTGTCTGGAAACAAGATGTAAGAAATTATAAAAAAAAACCTTACTGATCTAACCTATCCCCATTTTGGTTGAGGGATGTGACATAAACTCTAGACATGTGCACCTGCAAAAATATTTTTCACTGATTAATGCACTGTAATCTCTAAAATCATTTACTGTCAAAGATTTTTCCTTTTAATCTGTAACTTGTTGCCTATAAAAAAAAGACACTGAAAGCCATCAAGGCAGAGATGCCTGGCAGGTGATCGGAAAGGAATCTTCGGGGCTCTCTCATTTATCGTATCGCCGACACCGATCTTTCCTTCAGGAACTTTCTGGTTCAGCCGGAGTGGGACTCTGACACATATCTGGGCCAAAAACCACATATTTTATGTCTACACACAGTATGAATGAAGGCACTGATATAAAAGCCTAATTCAGAGAACCTTCACTATGAAACTGAACACAGAGACAGTTTGTTGATGAGAATCCCTATCACTCATAAAGGGCTTTAACATTTGTAAGATAGTTTTATATTTATCTTCTTCTTCTTCTTTGTTTTGTTTGTTTCTTTGTTTTAGAGAGAGAGAGAGAACACATGAGTGGGGAGGGGCAGGAGAGAGAATGTTAAGTAGGTTCCCCGACCAGCACAGAGGCCAACACAGGGCTTGATCTCAGGACCTTGAGATCATAACCTGAGCCAAAAACAAGAGTAGGATACTCAACCAACTGAGCCAACAAACTGTTCCCTTATATTTATCTTCTGTTTGCCTTTCTCATTTGAAAAATGAAGATAACTGTTATCTTTGTTTCACAAACAAGAAAAAGCTTAATGGAGATACTAGAATGTTTGAAAGGACTGAATGAGAATATTTATGCAAATACTAAATGAAATGTATTTATGTAAATACTAAACAAAATGCTGGACACACAGTAAGTGCTCAGTAAATTTTAGCTATCATTGTTATTATTATAAATAATTAGTATAATTTCAAAACAATTCTGTAACCTAGACATCGTAGACAATATTTTTTTTTAAAGATTTTACTTGTTTATTTGAGAGAGAGAGCACATGGAGCCCAATTAGGACTCGATTCCAGATCCTGGGGATCATGAACTGAGCTGAAGGCAGATGCTTAACCAACTAAGTCACCTAGGTACCCGATACCATAGATAGTATTAACTGCATGTCCTTAATGGTGGACTTAGGATTCAGAAAACTGAAATCACATGACTGAGATCTAGCTTAGAAAGAACAGAAGAGTGACCTAAAACCCAATGTTCTTTTGACTCCTGGTCCAGTATTAGACTCACAGTGAAGCTTAAGTTTATTCATTTATGTATTTACCCATCTGTCTACTCAACAAGCATGTATTAGATACCTACTACATGCAAATGTTATTATGGAGAAATAGCAATAAGTCAAAAACTACATTTTCTCTCATGGAGAAAACACTGGAGTGGGGAATGACAGAATTAGCACATTAAAAACAAATAACTAAATATATAATAAATGTTCGGTGGTGTTAAGTGCTGTGAAGAATAAGGGATGGCCTCTGTGAAGGAGAGAGTAAGAGAGATGGTGTTTTAGGTAGAGCAGTCCCTGAAGATCTCTCTGTGGAGCCTACTCATGTGACACCATGAAGAGAAAGGGCATCTTGGGAAGAACCATCCATATGGAAGGCATGGTAAGCATGAAGGGCCTGACCTGGGAGAGGTCTGGTTTATTTGAGAAGTGCAAGGAGATCATAGTAGCTGGAGCAGAGTCAGTTGGAGAGGGGAGAGTAATAGAAGATAAGACCAAAGAAATAGAAGCCAGATCATAGAGACTTTAGAGGTCAAGGCGTGGTCTCTGGTGGCCTCCACTGAAATGTGTACATTGTAATGAATTTAGATGGCTTCCAGTGGAAAGTGGCAGATCTCAGTTAACATTCTGAAAACCTTCCCTCTAAGCTCACAAAATATTCCCATTCAAATATAGAGATGGGTTGGTCTCTCTGGATTCCTTCAGTCTCTCAGTCTTAATTTTTATTAGATAAATGTACATTTATTTACTCATTCATTCACTTATTCTTTTTTTCTAAAAACTTTATTTATTTATTTATTTATTATTTATTATTTTTTTTAAAGATTTTATTTATTTGACAGAGAGAAACACAGCTACAGAGGGAACACAAGCAGGGGGAGTGAGAGAGGGAGAAGCAGGCTTCCCGCCGAGTAGGGAGCCAGGTGTGGGGCTCAATCCCGGGTCTCCGGGATCATGACCTGAGCCAAAGGCTGTCACTTAACCAACTGAGTCACTCAGGCGCCCCTATTTATTTATTTATTTGGCAGAGAGAGAGAGAGAAAGAGAGAGTGCATGTGTGGGGTGTGGGGGGGGGGGGCAAAGGAAGAGAGAGAAGCAGATTCCCTGCTGAGTGCAGAGCCCCACACAGGACTTCACACTGGGCTTCACACGGTGCTTCACACTGATGGCATATACAAGACTCCATGTGGGGCTTAATCCCAGGACCCTTAGGATCCCAAAGTCAGATGATGAAATAAATGAATCATCCTCATTCACTTATTCTTTCTGACGCTTCCAGTGCCGGGCACTGTGTTGGTCCCTAGGAACAAAACATTGAACAAGGCAGTAGGTTTTCTTGCCCCCAAGACATTGGCAATTCAATAGGAAATAAAAGCATATTCGTAGGTAAAAAGCGCAGAGTGACAAGAGCTATAAGCACAGAAACATTAAAAGAAATGCCTGCTCCTCTATATACCCACAGTTCACACTCATAGGTACCCTGGTGCAGGTGGTTCTGAAGGGCAAACCTGTCTTCCACAAGGGTGATAGAGCCTGTGAATGTAGAGCACAGCTTGCTTTGCCAAACACAGAGAAATTAGCAATAAAGACAGGAAAATATTATTTTGTTGTTTTTAACTAAACTCTATAACTGGAATAATATTACCTTTAATGAGGCTGGGGAACTTCCTCTGAGGAGTCTAAAGCCCTTTACCGATGTTATTCCATTAATTTCCTTGTGTCTGGAACTTGGCACCTGAAGCACAATGCATTATGCAAAACTAAAGCACACTTTGCATAGAGAAAAGATTGTGTTTCAATTTTTCCCTTGCGCTCAACTTCAAACGCTGGCAGATCTGCCATCGGGACTGTATCCCTGTATCCAGGTTCTTGATATTAAGATCATCCTAGATGGCATATGTCTATCTTATGGTTGAGCTGCAGGTGGTATGGATAGAGAAAGAGGGAGAGGGAGACGGGAGGGAAGAGAAAAAATGTTGGGCACATGTGGGGGAAAAAAAATGTACCTGAAATCTTTTATTAGTTTAAGGATAAGATTGTAGGGACCATTTGATTCAATAAAAGTTTATGAAAAGCTTCTGTAAAGTGTTGTGTGCATTTGGCTACAATGCTAGATAGATAATTAACCTGCATGAGCAAGTAGATTTGATGCACATACTTGTGCCCAGTCTGGTGCTCAGTCTGGGAGAGAAGACTACTTACATAAAGCAGTTAATTTACAATGCAAAATTAGAGCAACTGCTGGATTGGGCAGTTTAGCCTCTAAGTGCTTCTTGGAGTTCAAAGAAGGCAGAAATCAATGTCAACTGGGAGGATAAGAAAATCTTTATGATGAGCAATAGATCTGAACTGATCTTTGAAGACCAAGAAGGATTCAGAAAGGTGATTTTGCTATACAGTTCCAGAGATGGAGAGGTTACCTATAACCTAAATATTCTGAAATTCAGAGTGGCCAAACGTGACTCATTCTTCCCTGGGATGGGGACGGGTGGATCCACATCACATAATTTCTAGGAACCTAGAATTCTTTCCCTCATCCTAAGTATCCTAAATAGTGACACTGAAATGGTCCTGTGGGCCACTTGTCACCTTCCAGTTCAAACTCCTCTTCACCTTTTTGTCTTCATCTGCCCTGGATGGCCTTTGTCCCCTACATCACGCTGACCGCCCTAGATCCTGCCACCATCTCTATAGCCTCTCTCTCTCTCCTTTCACTCAGTGTTACCCCTCCCTTTCAATCCCCTCCCCCTCCTCTCTCCTGATTCACCTGCAGCCCATGACAAGCTTGGCCCCCGGTGCTGGGTGCTGGGTCCTCCAATACCTCTAACCCAAAGCCTCTGGGGAAGCCTGGTCCCCCCCCCCCCAAGAAGTTAGGGACAAAGGAAAGGAAAGAAAATACCAAAATACCAAGGAAGAGGAACTTAAAACTGGACATCAAAAATCACTGCCGCTAAAACTAAGGAATAGGATCATTCCCCATCCTCTCCACAGGAATCTCTTACAGGATCCAGGCTCAGTGATTCTTGGCCTGGGACCTACTCTCACTGTCTGTGCCACAATGGTCTTTGCCACACTGCCTGGAGCCTGGCTCCCTGGGGCTGCACCTCAGGGACATGGCTTTCCAGTTGTGAGGACCTGAGCAAGTTTCTTCACCTGTACCTGAGAAAAGGGGTACCTACTGCAAGGGATTGTGCTAAGGAGAGTTAGAACAGGTAAAACATTTAGTGTCTGGAACACTTCCAAAAATGTGAGAAGGCTAAGCTATTAACATTATTACTTTCACCAAATTTGTGGGACCTAATATATTTCTCCTAGGAAACCAAGAGGAACCCAAACTCCCTGTGAAAAGAATTTCTACTCAGGATTTCAGATACCTCAGGTTTTCATTGTTATTTTTATATTTAATTTTTATCTTTTGTATAAACACTTTTATATTCTGAGAAATACTTTTCTCAGAATATTTGCCCACCACTTGGTTTGAAAGATAGTCTCCCCCCCATCAGATGTTTATAATTATTGTTTGTACTTTAAGTTCAGGGTCCATCTGGAATTATAGTTTCTATATGGTATAATGTTGCACTGTATTTTTCACTCATTTATCCAATTGTTCCAGAACCATTTATGTAAAATACTTTCTTCTTCTTCTTTTTTTTTTCCACTGAATTGTTTTGTGTCCCTGTTGAAAATTAGCTAACTATGTATGAGTAGGGTTATTTCTGGTTGGGTCCCTCAGTTTTAAGATGTCCCAGCCAGGTGATACCAGTCCTCCCTCCCTCTCCAATAAACCTTTCATAAGGCTTATTTAGGAGTTCTCAGAAAGAAAGAGTTTTATCCCTAAAAGGAATGCAGCTACCTTCATTAAATGTTTTTTTCAAAGTTCTACAGAGTCATATCATCTTTGAAAATAAAAGACCTGAAATGTCCCTTAGAGATCCATAGAGAGCAGTTGGTTCATTTTACAGATGGGGAAACTGAGGCCCAGGAAGACAAATGAGATTTGCCAAGGCCACCCATGTAATTAACCGCAAAGATGAAACTAGACACCTGATTTTTTTCCCCTCACTTATTTACTTTATTTACTTAAATATTTTATTTATTTATTTGACATAGAGAGAGATCACAGGTAGGCAGAGAGGCAGGAAGAGAGAGAGAAGGAAGCAGGCTTCCTGCTGAGCAGAGAGCCCAATGCGACCTGAGCTGAAGGCAGAGGCTTTAACCCACTGAGCCACCCGGGTGCCCTCCCCTTACTTTAGATGTATGTCTCTTTCTGGCTATGCACCTATAATACTTCCTGTTTTAGCATGAAAATAACTTCCCTTGTTTCAGGACCAAAGCAAGCTAGATTCACAGCATGGATGCCCAATATCTAAAATTATAGTTTTTGAGGTTTTTGAAGACCACTGACTAAGACAACCTTAACATTTCCCTCAGCGTTACCCAATTCAGGCAGGTTTCTTCCAAAGAACAGACCCGGACTTCCCTTTTCTTAGAACATTTATTTTAGAAAACTTGCAATTACAAATTCTTTCTGTGCCCCTCTGAGATGTAAATCTTCTCCCAGTCTCTTACCATTTTAGAACTCAGGAATGTCTTCCCTCAAGGACCAGTGAGACTTTGCTTTGAAACATTATCCTCAAGGAGGACAGCACCCCCGCCCCATCTCCCAGTCTCCCCAGGAGGGTAAGAACCAAACTTGCATAAGGGGCAAACACACACACACACACACACACACGCACGCACGCACGCGCGCGCGCACGCACACACCTGCAGCCATGACCAACCTTCCTCCAGGGTGTTCCAGTAATTCTCCTCTAACTCACCCAGTGCAAAACTAAATAAATAAATAAATCCATCCATCCAAGCATAATAAATATTAAAAACAAAAACGATCCTGCCTTTTGCTTTAGCAGAACTGAGCTCAGTCCTGTAATGAAGTCTCTTTCAGCTGCTACAGGAGACTGAATAAAATCTGTAGAGCTATTTTTAACAAGTGTCCGGTGCACTTTGACCTGCACACCAGGCCATCCAGGACAAAGGGTGACTCCTGGGCAGCTTCTGCTTTTGTTTGGGAAAGAGCAAGCAAGCTAACTGGAAGCAGCCCAAATATTGCCAATTCATTTGCATTTAAATTGCCCAAATGGCATTTGGTAAGAGCTATTTGATGTCCAAGAAGGCTTTGGAGGCTTTTAAACTTCAAAACAGAAGGTCAGGATTGATCAGCCGGAAAGGAACCTCAGGGCTAAGTGGCCAAGTTGAGCCCCAGGCTTCGGACCTGGGAAGCTGGTTTCAGCTGGAAACCAGGGGGAAGCGAATCTTTCCAGGTTTGCTGCAGCGAAGATGGCCAGGTCTGGACTGGGTGAGGATTACTTGGGGTCTTACTTTCTAGGCTGCTATCTATGGCTTCCTGTCCCCTTTCATGATCTGCTGGGAAACACACTGTTTATTTACTGAAAAAGAATAGTGCATTAGTCACTAAGTTTTTTGTTGTTACTAAATTGTTCTATTTAGTTACTAAAACAGTTACTAAACTTTTCTGTCCACGTTTTTTTGCAAAATGTGGACAGTGTTAAATTCATTAGCAAGGAGGCCGTTAGACTGAGGTGGTTCTGATACCATGTCGGCCTACATAAGCAAACCAAAACCTAAGCTTATAAATGCCTCAAGGGTATGAAATTGAAACCTAAGGACAACAAAGCATGAATAGCCAACAAGGCTTTAAGCTATAGCCAATCAATAATTTTCTTTACTTTGTTTCTACCTTTTCTCTGTAAATATCTTTCCCAAAGCTCCTGTCCAAGAAGGCCTCTCAGCCATATCTGGTTTAGTGCTGTCTGATTCCAAATAAACTCTTCAAATTTTTAATAGGACTCATTCTATCTGTATTCACTCACTTTATCTTAACTATTCTCCTCTCATAAGATTAATAGAGAATAACAATCATAATAATAATAATGGGATGATGATTAATCCAGTAATTTCTATATGCTCATTCTTTAAAACATTTTTTTTAAGATTTTATTTATCTGTCAGAGAGACAGCACAAGGAAAGGAAGCAGCACACAGAGGCAGCAGACTCCCCGCTAAGCAAGAAACCCAATTTGGGACTTAATCCCAGCACCGTGAGATCATCTGAAGGCAGATGCTTAAATGGCTGAGCCACCCAGGCGTTCCCATCCTTTAACATTTTGAAGGCTATGAAGCCCAAGACAAGGGGTGACTCCAGCCCAGCTTCCTCTTTTGTTTACAACAACCCTATCAGTTATTTTTTCTTTCCATTTACGAAAAAAAAATAAATAAACAACAACTGAGGCACAGAAAGGTTAAGTAATCTGTCGATGGTCACACAGCTAGTAAGCGGCAGGACCAGGATAAAACAGGCACATTGGTTCTGGACAGTTAATAGTATATGCAAAATATTAAGCTAAATGGTAATATCATTATCACCAAAAAGAATAAATCCCAACTGTGCCCTTATCAGTACTCACTTTCCACTCTAAACACTGTCTTCAACTTCTAACTTCCTATCTAGCCTTTGACCCCATTAACTCTTCCACCACCGCCCTCCACAACTACCCAACCAAACTTTGTATCTAAGTAAGACTTCTATTGTTGCAAGTTTGACACAGCTATCCAACTCAAACCTTGTCTTCTTTGCATACAAGAACACAACAACAGAGGCAAACAAATAACCCCCAAACAGACAAACAATGGGAATGAGAAACCCCCAATATCAGAGGATTTAGGAAATAACTAAAGAATCCCCCTTTAGTGCCTGACCAAGATGCAAGCCCCCTTAGTGCTTGTAATACAGTATAGCAAAAGGGAGGGTCTGAGCACCAACTTGAGGACAGAACAGAACTGAAACAGGAAGGCACTCTCTGCTGGGGCCATCCTGGTGAAAGGTAATGCAGAGAGCGAATGTGAGACTCATGGGTGGAATTATTGACCACCAAGCTAAACTCTGCCTAGAGATGCAAGCTTTGCTCTCTGAAACAGGAGATATAACCGAGATTACCATAACTGAGGGAGAAAAGGCTTTAGCCACTCAGGTCACTGAACTTTCCTAATAGTGCATTTAATTGCCACCTGCCCATTTCCCCTATATTTACAGTTTATCTTGTCTTGCTTCACAGAATAACAACAGCTCTAAAACAAGCCTTAAAAATCATCTCATTACAACCCTTCATTTACTGGGAAACACAAATTAGTTTAAATACGGAAAATGAGTAAGTTAACCTAGGTCACACAGTTAACTAGTGGCAGATGAGGGCTACAAACAAGGCTAGGTTCTTTTAGTAAAGGGGATCAAGGAACACCTTGAGATAGTTTGTAATGTATTTCAGGAACTTGCTTTGTTTTTCTCAAAGAAACCCATGAATCAAATATTTTAAGGACGACGGTTACCAGTTTTTAGACACTACTGTTTTCACTGACTCATTTAAAAGCCATAATGAGAGAAGAAATCTGAGACAGAAACAAACGAAAATAAAATAACGCTCTTCCAGTTCCTTGAGTCCACTGACTGGGAAAGATAGTTTCTAGAAATACTGTGGTAGGACTAAAAACAACATAGAAAAAAAAAGTGTTGCTGATGCTGCAGTTAATTGCAAATGATCCCACTACCTTGCATCCCCTGCTCTGAATGCTTAAGCACCTGGACCATCTGTTCTCAGACCCACTGCACGCGCACCACGGTACACGCACCACTGCACACGCACCACGGTATGACGTCACTCCTGGCCGCCGCCTGTGGTAAGGGAAACAAAGGTTCTTACCTGGGTTATTACTCTTCTAAAAGAAAAATTCCAACCTCTACAAAACAGAAAATAGCAACTAGAAAAAAACTGTTTATAACATTGTGGAAATGAAGATGATTGCTGGATTGCTGGACCTTCTTTAAACCCAACTTGCAGAGAGGATAGGAGCACTGTTCCCTGAGGAGTGTTCTGCAAAGTATGCGGGTAGAGGAAAACATTTGCTCAGAGAACAGATTACAGCTTCTACTACTAATAAATGTGTGTAAGCAAAGACACTGCAAAGACCTAAAACAATGAAATCAGGGATTCCCATATGAAAATGCAAAAATAAGAATGATGATATACGAAGCTGAGTTCAAGGTGTCGCCTGAAGCATTTATTTATTTGTATAAATTCAGTTCTTTAAGTAAAAAAATTCTGGGGGATGCCTGAGTGGCTCAGTTGGTTAAGCATCGGACTCTAGGTTTCCGTTCAGATCAGGATATCAAGGATTTGAGATCAAGCCCTGCCCCAGTGCAGAGTCAGCTTCCAGTTCTCTCCTCTCTCTCTCCCTCTGCCCCACGCTATGCTCCTGCAGTCTCTGTCTTTTAAATAAATAAATAGATAGATACATAAATAAATAAAAAGAAAAAAAATTCTAGGATCCTTATCTTTTATCAAATGGATTCTGTGCATGTTAATACCTTTTTTTTAAACACTTATTTATTTGGGGCGCCTGGGTGGCTCAGTCGCTAAGCATCTGCCTTCGGCTCAGATCATGATCCCAGGGATCCAGGATCCAGCCCCACATCGGGCTCCCTGCTTGGTGAGCGACCTGCTCCTCCCTCTGCTTCTCCCTCTCTCACTCTCCCTGCTTGTGTTCCCTCTCTAGCTGTGTTTCTCTCTGTCAGATAAATAAAATCTAAAAAAAAAAAAAAAAATTTATTTATTTATTTATTTATTTATCTGAGAGAGAGAAAGAACAGGGCCAAGGACAGAGGGAGAAACAGGGATCCAGACACAGGGTTGGATCCCAGGACCCTGAGATCCAACACAAGGCACCCTTGTGCATGTTATTTTTATAGGCAACCTTAAGTCAGTGCAATGGGCATCAAGGACACATGCCAGAGTTTGCAAAATGTTCCTGAAATGGTTCAGCCATGTCAATAGCATAATCATCATCAAAAGACATATTAATATTTTTTCCAGTAGGGAAAAGATGTATTAATACAGATTTTTTCCCCCTAGGTAGATTTCTTTGCTTCCACTTTGCTGAAGAAGGAATGGAGCCTTTGAGGAAAGTCAAACAACTTGCCCAAAGTCGCACAGCTAGTATCCCACAGAGGGAGCATGTAAAACCACATCTGTCTACCAAGCCCAAGTACATCCAATGCCATGTGGCTGCCTCCCAACATTAAAACATCTACATTCATTGAACTGCCTTTTTTGCCTTTGCTTATAGTTTGCTCTTGTCTGAAATACATTTTCTATACTGTACTGTAGTTACGCAACTGTGTCCCATCCTTCGAGACTTGTTTCAAAGTTCATCTTCTCTGCAGAGCTGTATCCAAATGTCGCCAATTACTAGTCTCATCTACCTTTGGTCCTCATATGATTTTATTTCTACATTTCTTTCAATTGTCTCATTTTCTATTCAGTACCATAGTTAATTATATAAATGTCAATCTCTTCTCCCAGACAGAAAAGTCTTATTTTGCTTTCTAAACCTCACTGTATCTTAAACTGCAAGTTATAGGAGAGCAGAGATAAGGTAGCATATGAACAAGACCTTTGTCCTTTGTATCAGAGCTCCTGCAAGTTTCAGATTTACCATGTTACCTGGCACCATGCAAATCAATTAAGATCTCTGAGCCTTACTTTCTTAATCCTTCTAACATAGATAATATATAACAAATCCCTTCCTCTCATTCTTAGTGTGAGAATCAGGTTAGTTGAATAGGTAGAAATCTTGTGTTTTTATTAGGTTTCAAGAAATGTATTATTTAAGGTAGATGTTTGGCTGCTATAAGAAAGGGACTGCAAAATAAAAAGGCATTAAGAACATGGAAGCTATCATGTAACAGCAGACAAGCAGTTCAGGTTGACCATGACTCTATTCCCGTATGTTACACAAGGACTAGGGTTCCTTGCGTCTTCTGTTCCTTTATTAATACTGGTCTTATCTGTACATTCGGAGCAATGTCACACGTTCACAATGTTCCAGATGACAGTAAAGTGAAGATATGAAGTCAAAGCCAACTATTTTCATTCCATTGTCAATAACCTGGTTTCCATTGAATATACCTAGCTATATGTCACTGTAAAATGGAGCCATTAGCTGAACGCCAGGGGTTCAACTCGAATTAAATTGTTGTAAAGATGGAGAGAATGGATTTGGGTAGAAAAGAAGCAATTTCTGCCAAGGGGAATATAGAAAAAATAAGATGGTATTATAACCATCAATAAACATTAAGGTATGAAGACCCAATGTAGACCTCACAGGCAGGTTTAATGTAGGCAGAAAAATTTTGCAGGACCTTTTGGTTCAATATGCTTAATGAAATTAAATAATCTCGCAAAATGAGGAGGTTATTTGAATACGCTAATTGTGGGCTCCCCCAAACAGAGCTCAAACTGTCAGTGAAAAAGTACAGTTGTAGCTTATAGTATACAAGCAGAGGGTGCACACAGTTTTCAATACCTCAGTATCTTTAGTAATCTTCAGGAGATGAGGTACTCCCAATATTGCCCAATTCCTTATTTAAGTGACTTATTAAATGACTCACATGCTATTTGTCACTAGAAAGAAATTTATAAAAAAATACTTCAGTTAGATACCAAAAAGAGCTCCCCCTAAAGGTAGTGAGACATACTAACACTTCCTTGCTGGAAGGTATACAATGTCTAACGCTGCAGAGAGGTGGGAGAATTGAGGGGACCACCTCACATTACCTCCTATATAACAAGACTTTATTGTTTTGTTTTTATTTTTTTAAAAAAATATTTACTCACGGGGTACCTGGGTGGCTCAGTTGTTAAGCATCTGCCTTCGGCTCAGGTCATGATCCCAGAGTCCCCAGATTGAGCCCCGCATCGAGCCCTGCTTCTCCCTCTGCTTCTCCCTTTCTCACTCCCCCTGCCTGTGTTCCCTCTCTAGCTGTGTTTCTGTCAAATGAATAAATAAAATCTTTAAATATATATATATATATATATTTTTTTTTCATTTATTTGAGAGAGAGAGAGTTTTAAGCATCTTCATCCTGAGAACAGAGCCTGACACGGAGCTCTATCTCATGACCCTTAGATCATGAGCTGAGCCAAAGCCAAGAACTGGACGCTCAACTGACTGTGCCACCCAGGTGCCCCTATGACAAAACTTGAAAACAATAAGCAGAGCTATGCAGCTGATAGGATAGAGCCATAGGGGAGCCTCTAACAGATCCTAGAAACATGAAATGAGAATATCTCTATCCTACAGTGGTAATAATGAGTGTTATTTCTTGTTTATTTCTGATGAAGACATGCTTTTTGGAAACTGTGTGGCAAATTTTAATTATTAACGAAACTAATAAAAATATTTATGAGAAAGCAACTATAAAGTAAATGAAAGAGCACACCAACAAATTAGCATGTAATTACCAAATGTTGCAAGACACAGCTAGGCACAGTGCTACTGCTGAACAAGCCAGTGGGGGCAGAGTTGCATGTGAACGACTCCAAGGATAAGCATTAGTCACATGGAGCTATTTTGAGATTTGTTACCTCAAACAACAGGGACAGTGTGTATGTGTATGGGTAGTATGAATCCTGTTTGTGATAATTTGCAGGCAGATGAAATCTATCTTTACAGCTCAGTGTCAAATCTATACTCAAGGTAATTTATCGACTAGAACTAACTTTATCTCACAGAGACTTTTGGTTAAAGTTCAAGACTCTTCCAATCACTCTATGACTATTGATAAGACACTCAGGTTTACTGAGTCTCTAGACCTTCATTTTTAGAAAATGGGGATATCAGAGGTAATATAGGTAGTGGGGGTGGAAACTGACAAGGGTTTCAACTATACCAACAACCAAATAGTTTAGGCCTATGATCTTCTCAACCTGGGCTGTTTCAAATTGAATGAACCAATTGGCTATTACAGACTAGTCCAAAGATCTGGTCCAACATATTACTGTGGAAGCTCTAGTCTGGGCTCTCATGAGTATTTCAAACTGTGATGATCAGGAGAACTTAGTAACCACGGTACATAGTTGAGTTTTCCTGGAAATTAACTCTAAGGAATGAGAAACTGTTTCTACATCACTATAAGCAATTTACAGCTACAGCTCTGCTGTCTGTCCCCTTTAAAACTTGGCACTACCATGTTTAATTTGAAGGTCTTTGGCTGGATATTAACTGCTCTGTGACTCAGTTTCCTCACCCATAAAATGGAGATAATAGTGCTATTCCATCGGAGCCTTGTGAGAATTTAAAGTCACAGCTACTGGGTGCCTGGGTGGCTCATTTGGTTGGGTGAGTGTTTTCAGCTCAGGTCATGATCTCAGAGACCCAGGATCGAGCCCCACATCGGGTTCCCTGCTCGACAGGAAGCCTGCTTCTCCCTCTATCTGTCCCTCCGCTTGTGTTCCCTCTCTGGTTGTGTTTCTCTCTGTCAAATAAATAAACAAAATCTTTAAAAAAAAAAAAAAAAAGAAAGTCACAGCTACTGAAAATGTCACGTGCACTGCCTGGTACTTAATGACTGAGTAAATGCTTGCTACCATCATTTCTATTCTCATCGACTAGGATTCTAATCTAAAGACATCCCAGGAGAGAGATGGAGCTCAGAGAAGTCTACATTTAGGGAATTAAGAATGTAGGCAACCAAAGGATGATTTCTTAGGCCTTAATAGGGCCCCTCTATAAAAGCATATACTTTTCCTACATGTCCTTCCAATTCACAGTAACTTCATCTTCTCTGGCAACTGGCCCTTTCTCCAAGCCGCGGAGCTAGAAAACCAGAACCCATGTTCAAACAACTACTTTGCTCACCACCCTCACATCTATTTGTCTTTGGGATAACAATTAGTTCTCTGATGAGCCAATCCAATATTTTGTCACTGAAATGTGGAACTCAGCTTGAGGATCTCTTAATGCTTCATCTTATAACATGAAAATTTGCAAGCTACAGCATGAGTGTGGGTCACGGAGCTGAAAAGGCTTCTGTCTAGACAGAGAAAAAAAAAATCAAGCAGAAATCAGTGATAAAATAAGAGGAAAAAAAAGTTCTGAAGGCTTTCCATTTCTAATTCAGTAGTTTCTACATCTGTATGCCCGTTAAATTAGCTGGGAATCTCTTAAAATCTCCAAAGTCTAAACTTTACTATAGAGCAATTAAATCATATTCTATGGATCTGGGGCATGGGCATTATTATTGTCAAATCAGAGTGATTCCAACGTACAGATATGCTTGGAACCTCTGTCCTAATCCTTCCTGAGAGCCCATCTATGGAACTGACCATGGGTTAAATAAACCATTCCAATATCCTTATAACAAATTCCATTATTTTTGCTTATGCTGCCTGAATTCACTTATTTTACTTAAAATAAAAACAAACAAAATAGACTAAGTTGAAATTTGGGAATTATATACTTTGCCAACACTAAACAGGGAACTAGACAGTGCCCAATTATACAAACTAATGTACAAGGCATGGATTTAACTTACTTTGAGTTTTTAGATATATACTACTATTGCAAAAAAACCCCACAAACCTTAAAGCTTAATTCAAAGACACTTAAAACATTATATGGGAGGTATAATTGGGAGAACAAGAAATGGAGATAAACATTAGACCCTGGTTTACTAAACCAGGCATGATGTTCCATTAGTATTTTCTAAGTCTCCTACTAATCAGCTGGAAAAGGGCAACTAGCTTAATCAACCAGTTGCATTTATGTTTGACAAAAGCAAATTATCTACAAATACAAATGTTCTTGGTATAAAAAGCAGACATGAATTTCTTCCTTAGGTCCTTGTTAAAAAGAGGCAATGAATTTGAAAGAATGTCAAGGAAACAAGGCAGAATAACAAACACAATGGGTAGATGACAACAGAAAGGAAGAGGAATGCTGAATCAAACCACAGACCCTAAAGAAGGCTACAGGCTCTTTAAATCATCCCCTCTTCTATGGAAATGACCAACACCCTTGCCCACTGCTGAGAAGAAAACCCATGTATCTGGAAGCAAGGATAGGAGCATGTCCTGGCATTATTCACTCACAAGTACCTGCCCCACTAGATGTTGCTCTTCCCTTAGAGAGCCGGTCAAGGTCCCAACAAGGTAGACTTGCAAGTTTTACTTTCTGTTCCATTCACTGAGTACCTTCCCAGCTAGTCAATTCCAACTCCTTTAAAACTCCCTGTCTACTCAATGAATGTCCTCTGCTTAAGAGTTCCTTGGACTTTTAGAATCATCCATGGAAAGTTTACAGCATTGGCTGTAGACTTACAAACACTAGTCATCCAAATGTACACAGTCAACATGTATGGGAAGGAAGGTTAGAGTGCAGATTTCTGAATTGTACTTCTCAGGATTTGATTCAGTTGCTCTTAAAGAGAACAAAACAATCTATACTTTTAAAAACACTGCAGACAAAATTGATTCACTTGCACTAGACTTGGATAAGGCCATCTTAGGAAGTTCTTAGAGAGAAGCCTATCTTAGGAAGTTCTCAGAGAGCCTTCACTACTTTTATGGCCTTCCCTTCTGTACCCCCACCTTCATATTTCTTGAACACTTATTATATTCCTGGCACTATAGGTTCTTGGTTGTAAGTCAATTTAATACATTTTTGTAAAAACCCTTGTGGTAAATATTGTTTCCCTCATTTTATAAGAGAGGGAATCAAGGTTCAGGGATCTTGAAAACTTAAATAAGTATTTCAAGGGCACAAGAACATATTAGAGTCATAAGATAAAAAAAGAAAAAAAAAGACTTTTTCTTTTAAAAGGAAAGAATGAGAATGAGTTGTGTAGGAATTCTAGTAACATCTCTGTGAATAAAACTGACTAATCTCAGTTGGCAATAGCTCATGCCTCAGTTTCTCTACTGTCAAATTAGAAATGACAACAGCTTCAAATGAAGTTAGAAGACTTTAGGGGAAACATGGTTTCCAGGTGCAAAATATGATTAGCATGACAAGAAGCATAACAAATTGATCAAACTGCTGGTTAGACATCCAGAGTTCTCACAAAACATCATCTTGCTGAACTAAATGCCAATCAATGAGGATTAAGTGGATTGAATTTTCCTTGGAGAAATGTGAGTTTTTAAAATGGAAAGGAAAAAGGCTTAGATTAATAGCTATGAAGGGTTTTGCAGACACAACACTAAGGAAATCAGTCGTTTGATAAATTTTCTATTATTAGGGAAAGCATGCAGCTCAGAATCATGGAAACTTTGAGTCTAAGTCTGGAAGGAACGTACTATGTGAAATATTATGATTAGTAAAACAAAACCCTCCTAGGTATCTCCTAGGTACGTGAAGACAGACTTAATTAGATTGTTTCCTTAAAATTTCCATTTTATGGAACTATATCTCAGTGTGATATACAAAAAAAATAATACAGTTATATATATGATATATAACACATATATGACTTTATATATACACAATTTATGCATGTAGTACATATATTACATATACAATTATATATAAACAATTTTTGTATGTGTGACATTTTTTCTTTTCTTTTTAATAATAATTTATTTTATTTTTTCAGTGTTCCAAGATTCATTTTTTATTCCCCACACCCAGCGCTCCATGCAATTTGTGCCCTCAATACCCACCACAAGGTTTCCTCATGTGTGACATTTTCTTTTTCTATCTCCAAAATGCAATGCAATTTTAACACTGTAATTAAGAATTGAGGTTAAATTGAGATACTCTCAAAGATTATTTCACATTCAAAGGAATGTTTGATAAGAATTTGGTAGTCATCAGACTTCTGACAGGAGAAAGGAAACCTCCATTTTATCATAATTCAGAACCAGCACATTGTTCTCAATCATTCCTGGGCCATTAATTTTGGAAAGGTAGACCATACAAGAGTTGAATCCATTGTTGGGCCCATTTGGGTTATAGCAAATGCAGGCTTTGACTTATCTTCATCACACAGGCCCTGAACAAAGACCTAATCATTATTATTAGGTATCAGGAGGGACCTTTAAGTTGCTCTAGAAAAACAGTCACCTTGCCAATAAGAGCAATTCTAGGTACTAAAGAGGCAGTGTGGTAGAATTAGCCAGACACAAGTTTGGTTGCAATTCATGTCCCCATATCTTCATTGTCTTCCCTGATTCCTTGGCCTAAGGTCCCACTTTCACAAATAACAGTTGGTATTTTCCGGTCTGAATTGTTTCCAACTTCTTTTCTCATTTAGTGGCTTGAATGGACTACTACTACACACCTTGCTCTTCAGGTCACGGGCTGCATCCACCATCTAGAGAGTTCTTTCTTGTCTTGATCCTGGATGTCCCTGTTTCTGTTTTACTCAGGTTTCCCACTCAATAACTGGTTAATTAACTCTTTAAAGTATGCATATTTATCAACACTTCAGGGCTCTTGGGAGGGCTCTGTGGGGATACCACTGTGAGCAAAATTAAAATACCTTCTGCCCCCAAAGACACAAACCGATATTTCTCCAAGGAAGACATACGAAGGGCCAACAGACACATGAAAAAATGTGCAACATCACTCAGCATCAAGGAAATACAAATCAAAACCACAATGAGATACCACCTCACACTGGTGAACTAAATGAACAACAAAATGAACAGCTCAGTAAATGACAGGTGTTGGTAAGGATGTGGAGAAAGAGGAATCCTCTTACACTGTTGGTGGGAATGCAAACTGCTGCAGCCCTTCTGGAAAACAATATGGAGGTTCCTCAGAAAGTTAAAAATAGAGCTATCTTATGACTCAACAGCTACAGTACTGGGTAATTACTCCAAAGATACAAATGTAGTGATCAGAAGGGACACCTGCACCTAATGTTTACAGCAGCAAGGTCTCCAATAACCAAACTATGGAAAGAGCCCTATGTCCATCAATAGATGAATGGATAAAGAAGATGTGGAATATTATTCAGCCATCAAGAAAATTAAATCTTGCCATTTGCAATAATGGAGATGGAACTAGAAGGTATTATGCTAAGTAAAATAAGTCAGTCAGAGAAAGACAATTATCATATGATTTCACTCATATTATAAACAGAGGAGCATAGGGGAGGGATGGAAAAAATAAAACAAGATGAAATCAGAGAGGGAGACAAACCATAAGAGAATCTTAATCACAGGAAATAAATTGATGGTTGCCGGAGGGGAGGAGAGTGGGGGAATGGAGTAACTGGTGATGAGCATTAAAAGAGGGCACATGATGTAATGAGCACTGGGTGTTATATACAATTGATGAATCATTGAACTCTACCTCTGAAACTAATAACACACTATATATTAATTAATTGCATTTAAATTTAAAAAAGAGAAAAAATAAAATATTGTCTGTCCCCATGAAATCACAGCAAGACAGAAAATGAATCAATCTGTTCCCATTAGTGTATTAGCCAAGTGATAGTAATGGTGCCAAAGGGTGACCCTGACATGCTCTACTGGGGTCAGAGAAGGACTTCTGAGAGAGGTGAAGTTTAATCTGAGAGTAGAGGACAGAGAGAGGTAGGGTTAGCATAAAAAATGTTCATGTAGGGAAAACAGCACATTTTCAGGCCTGGAGGTGAAAGGAAGCAGTGTCTGAAGGTTGAGAAGAAAGCCCTATGGGGTAGCTTAGGAAAAAGTTTCAATTAGAGAATTGGTTGAGAAGAATACTAAAGATGTAGGTAGAACACATCTAGTAGGTAGAGCAGATCTAGAAGGGCTTTGAAATCCATGCTGTGAAATTTAGATTATTCTGAAGACAAGGAGGGCCTATGAAAAGGATTTTTTAGCAGAGTCAGGTAAGATGGTGAAAAAAATCATTTGAGAAATCATTTTTATGGTGTGCGAGCATAAAAGACTTCCTTTTCTTCTGTCCTGCGATGAGTAATATTGAAACAGATCCAAGCAAGTATCATTGTTGAAGGGTCTCGTCTATGCTGGAAGGCTAGCCTAGTTACTCTTTTCCTTGGCTACCATTAAAGAGCAATGACTGGGACCCAGCATAGCTTTCTCATCATCATTCAGGTGACAAGATTGAGGAGACCAAGTAAGTGCCACTTCTGAACAAGGATAATCCTCACAAGGTACACCATCCCTTACATAAGCAAGCAAGAAAAGACTGAGACAGGAACCAAAAAACAGACATTTTATATATCATGCCAAAGACCGCTGAGGGTAAGTAAAAATCTAAAAGATGTCATCCATCATCCATCCAGGCAATTGTCTGCTCTGACAGCTTATACAGGGACCAAGGACATAGTGCTAGAAATCTTTGGAGAAGGGGTATATTTTGTGCCTGTGTGTCCTTAAAAGGGAGTTTTAAACTGGGGACACCTTTCAATTTTCCATCTGCAAGGATCTATTTATTTAATGAATCATGCAAAACTTTTCTTAACTAATTTGCATTTTTAATTTGCACTGGGAACAATATGAAAGCTAGCATGGATTTGCTCAGTAGATTTCAAACTAGAATTTCTTCCAGATCCCAAGCTTTAGGGAATATGGTTCACAGAGCCTCAAGACCTCCTTCAATGAGAAAAATCCCATTATTTCAGTTTTAATGTTGGGCTTCCATAGGTAATATATTTCATTAAAGAAATAGATCCACTGTTTGGGAGAAAATCATTGAAAGAATAGGTTTATAGAAAGAAAAAAGAATCAGAAGACTCAAATTTAGTTAGCTGTTTGATCTTTAACAAAGTCCTTCTCCTCTCAGCCACGATTTCCTCAACTGAATATTGAGGACCAAAATAGATAAATTCTAGTATTCCTTTTAGATTCAAGATTCGTATATCTATCTTGAAAGCCACAGAAATGCAGCATAAAAGTAAAGCTTCTTCTTTTGGACAGTGTCCCTTCCTAGGAGAAATTTTGATATTATTCTTCACTTCTGAAATACTCTTTTGTATTGAGCTTCTTTCAGTCCCACAGATGGTCTGTCTTTGCTTCATGTTATCATTCTCTTTATTCTAAAATATAGAATCACATTCATATTTTTTAGTCAGTAGCTCTTAAAATAAGGCAAAATTCTGAGCTCATTTCTCAGGACTATCCATATATGCAGTCAGGTGTGCATACAACTACAGACCCCAGCAAACCCATTCATATACTTTCTTAGGGGCACCTGGGTGGCTCGGTTGGTTAAGTGTCTGCCTTCAGCTCAGGTCATGATCTCAGGATTCTGGGATCAAGCCTCACATCAGGATCTTCTGCCTCTCCCTTCTCTCTCCCTACTTGTGCTCTCTCTTGCTCTTTCAAATAAATAACTAAAGATCTTTTTTAAAAAATAGAATTTTATCTAACTCCACCCTCTAATGCATTTATTAATCAAATGTTTGCAGACTTTCAACTACGGCCTCTCTAGATTCTAGAATCTCAAATAAACAGACATCATTTTTATATAGGATTGCATTCTATATTTCTAGGGACTCATAAGCCAGAGAAAAAGGTAAATCTGTAAATAAGTCAAAAGCCAAAGAGTGGCAGCTGTAGCAATATAGAGGCCAGGGGAAGTGACTGCCAGAGGCAGAGCCACATAAGTTTCAGAGCCAGAGGCCTAGGTCTATGACTCTTTGTCCAATTTACTTTTCCTTTCAACGGAAGATCACTAAAGCTGTGAACATGAGAATTCTACTTCCTTCTCTCTGAAGGACGTCGGAGGCTTTAGAAGACATCTGATGGTCCTTGACTAGGAGCATTAAGACATTGAATTACAGTGACATGGTCCATAAATCACCAAATGAATGAGATTCAGACAGTGGGCCAATGTGAATAGGTCACATCAAGGGTAACAGTCACCAAGATCAAGTTGGAGATATGCAAGCTAAATATGGGGCTCATCTAAACATCTCAGATGCTTCTTCCTTTTTGTACACTGCACAGGAAAGAAAGGGAGGAAGGATGTTTTTCCTTAAATCATGGTGAGGACCCTTATAAAACCAGTTTGGTTCAGGGAGTCAGACTCCCTGGCTTCCAATGGCATGTCCTGTTGTGTACTTTGTCACCTTGGACATCTTACTTCCATTTTATAAACCCACTTTACAGGGTGAGCTTATAAGTGAATGAGATAATTTGTTAAGTGCTTAGCTTAGCACTTAATAGAGTGTTCAGAAGATGTGAAGAGCATATAATTATAACAATCATTTTTTAATCTCATTTTGATTTGGCTCATTTTAGTTTACAATATCTCACAGGAGGTGGGTGGAAGAGATGCACCCCAGGCATATTTCATCACTGACATTGTTAAAGGAGACCAAATTTTATTCAATTGTATTACTGTCTTCAAATTCTCTGCAAAGAACAGCTAAGCTATCCCTTGTACTTGGGACAGACCACTCACATCATGGTATATCATGGAAGTATTTTTTCATCAATATTCATGCATTTCTTCTTTACACCAACCCTATCAGGCAGAAATATCTTTTTTTACAAATATTAAAACTGAGGCATTGAGAGATCAAGTAATGATAATACTATTAGTAAGAGAGCTACTTTTAATAGTATTCACTGCACGTGCAGTGTGGCACAATCTACTTAAAATACATTTTTTACAATGAACTCTAAACATAAACTCTATGATGTAAGTTGCCTATTTCCCTTTTGTGGGGGGAAAGCTAAAGTTCACACAGATTAGTCACTTTGCTGATGATATGGGTGAAGCTGGAATCCAGGGGCCAGTCTGTCTGGAGTTTTAGCTTCTCAGTCCTGAGAATGTTTCTTCAAGTTACTCAGTAACCAGTGGCAATGCCACATCTTGCATCTAGGTTTCTCACCCCTTTCAGCTTAGACATCCCAGAATCTTGGGGTATATTAGATGGCTAGAGTTCCCATAGCAAAATAACACAGACAGGGTGGCTTAAACAGAAGAAACATATTTCCTCACAATTCTGGAGGCTAGAAGTCTAAGATCAAGGTGTCAGCCATATTGTTTTTTTCTGAGGATCCCTTTCCGTGGCTTGTAGATGGCCATCTCCTCCCTGGTTCTTCGCATGGTCTTCGCATGGTGTGTTTCTGTATCCTACTCTCTTTTTATAAAGATACCAGTCATATTAGATCAGGCTCACCTTAATGACCCCATTTTCACTTAATTAAGTCTTTAAAGGTCCTATCTGTAACTATAGTCATAGTCTGAAGTACTGGAGGTAGGACTTTAATACATGAATGGGGAACACAATTCAGCCTGTAATATGGGAATCTTAACTTTGATCAGTCTGGTCATCCTAGACTGTCAAAGGAAATATTCTAGCTTTTGCCGATATTCCTATACTGTAGAGAATGTATCAGCTGTGACCCCAAACAAAGCACAGTGTCAGTTCTTGTGAAATAAATAGTGGTCTTGAATGGAGGAAGTTTAGAAAGGATTGACTAGCAAGTGAAGCCTTGAAATAAAAATAATTTGAAACATACAATCACTCTTATAAGCAATTTAAGAGCATTAATTTAGTTGAATCTTACAATGATATTATAATTACTATAATAATATGCTGAGAAAGGGTAAAAACTGTCATATTTATTCTCCATTGAAATACCTGCCTCGGGGCACCTGGGTGGCTCAGTTGGTTAAGCGACTGCCTTCGGCTCAGGTCATGATCCCGGAGACCTGGGATTGAGTCCCACATCGGGCTCCCTGCTCAGCGGGAAGCCTGCTTCTCCCCCTCTCACTCCCCCTGCTTGTGTTCCCTCTCCGGCTGTGTTTCTCGCTGTCAATAAATAAAATCTTTAAAAAAAAAATACCTGCCTCTGATAGAATATATGACTTTCATTGGTCAAGCAAATCCTGAGCACTTAAAATGCATCAGGCACTGTGCTAGGTGCAGAGATGTTGAGAACTTTCAAAGATGGAATACTTCCACAGGAATCAGGGCTAGGGCAAAGAGAAGCACAGTCATTAAAGAAGAACTCGTTGTTGGCCAGGAATTCCAGCACACAGTCTAAGAATAGATGTAGAACTGTTGGCCAATGGATCAAATGACCTTATTATTTTCTGTGTTTTCTTATGACAAGGACTTTTTAAATTCTCTTATCAACGAAACAAATGAGTCTCCGTGGCATTTGAGGAAAAAACGTCCTGAATAGGAGTTACTGTCCCCTGGTCCTCTATATTCCTCCCTACTACTCCATCTATGTATATTAGCTCAAGCTCAGGCTTCACCTATCTAAGTCTCCAAGGTGAACTATGATTTAAACTGGTGGTAGGGGTCGAGGTTCCTTTTCTGTATATAATTATTGAGACTGTTTGCTGCTCACACTTGTAAATGGGAGCAGAACTGGGACAGGAGCAGTTGAGTAGGATGTGCCTGGCATAGGACATGAGTTTACGCTGGTGATGGCACTGTGTCCAGGAGTCAGTTTAGAGAGAGAAAGAAACAGGCAGTGTCTATCTGGTGGAGGTCAGAGGGCCAGTGGGATGAGAGGAGAAATCAGCATTGGGGATCTTTGATTCTTGGCACAAAACAATTCACTCAGTGCTCTATTTGGGGTTCATATCTTTCTTAAGAAATTTGAAGTTGTTCAAAATTCTTAATCACATAGTTAAAATGTCCAGCTATGAATTAGGCACAGTCTTTAATATAACACATGAATCAGGTGTTGAACTTGAAAGGCACTGACTTCCCCTTTCCTTTCTACCCCACCTGTAGTCTCTTCACATTTGCAATACCAATTCCATCTTTCTGATTGCTAAATATGATGAAATTTACTTAGACTTTTTGATTTTTTTTTCTCCACCAGAATTTTGCACATGGCCAGGCTTATCCAGCATGGAATCTGGTGAATTTTGTAGATCAACTGGTACAAACTGCTCTGCAAATTTCCTTACTGTTGAATGTTTTTTATATCGGAACAAATTTGTCTTTCAAATTGGTCAAGGTTGCTTGCAATTCTAATATGTCTTCCCAAGACAACAGCAGTGGTTTTCCACATACTCTGCTTCAAATGGTGCTTTATTTAAAAAAAAAAAATGGAATAAAAAAAATGGGGTAAGCATCATTAAGAATAGGATGAACAGATTCTTGCTGAGGAGGTAAGTCACTCCTATGGGAAGGAGACATTTATGATCTGGCATATGGTGAACATTCTCTTCAGTGCTGGTGATGGTAGGCACTTGTTGGGTATAATTCACAATTAATTGTGCCCAACAGTTCAATAATAATTCAGATGGAAAGAGAAATGTGAAAGAATTCTTAGTTGCTGGGGCTGTATTCTTGGCAACAAATACCCAGAAACTAAGTTTCACTTTTGGGAACTATGCTGTATTTTTTGCTTTTTTCCCCTCTTCTCTTTGCCTATAGCCCTCCCTTCTCCACCCTTGGCTTTTAACTCTCTGTCTCTCTCTTTTCCTCTTCTCTTTTTTCACTTTATAATCCATCTTTGAGATTCCTTCTCAGCTTTCCAGCCTCTTTTTTTTTTTTTTTTTTTTTTTTTTTTTCATCTTATAGGCTACTGAGCTGTCTCTGACTAAAGATTTCTCAATCTAGAATGATCCAAGATAGGAGCTAGGGCCTGTCTCAATACATGATAATGGAGTTGAGAAAAACAACATTGTTTTCTGCCTGCATCAGTGTGAGAGTTGGCAAATATACACAATTACTTACTTAATGGTGATTCTCCCTGTATTCCCTTTCCTAAACGTCCAGAATGAGGAGGTTGGGAGTAGCTGAAAGAAGTGGGTAGGAATTCCTCCTAAAGGGTGATAGACAACCAACATACAGCCTTTACTCTGTCTACAATCTGCTGTAAAGAGAAGAGCAAGTTCAGCAGTTTTTGCAAAATTACCAACACAGCAAGAAAGGCAGGCAAACAGATTGCTCAGATGGACTGACTCTTAATAACCAGATCTATCAAATCCCAGATTTGCTGCTTGCTGGGAGACTTCAAAGTGGGGCTGCCTTTAAATATTTGATTTCCCCAAATGAGGGAAAACCCTCTGAAACATTTAGCAATGTGGGCCGTACTTTTGAGAGACTCAGGGAGGCTCACTTTGATGTCATCTTTGGTGGTATGATTTCACAATTTCTGCAAAGAGTTGCGTCATCATCTTGACTCCCTTTCTTTCGATTTATCTGTGAATCGGTTTGGTTGCCAAGTTGCCAACTGCTTATATCTATGCACCTAAAGACCTACTCCCCACCCTGTTGTACCCTCCTTTGTGAGCCAGGAAACTGTTATTGACTGTCGTTGGGCTCCTCTGTCCCATGCCTTACTGGTGGGTTCAGCAGGGGGAAAATGAAGTTGGGATATATATTCTGCACTCTCTCTTTCTGGGTCACTATGGTTTAACTGCTTCCCCTCACAGAAGCCACTGTTCCTCCTAGGTAGTCCTTTCCTACTGCCAGCAACTGAACTCTCTGTAGGTTCCTGTAACTGCTTCATCACCTTGTTCTTTCAGATCCAAGGGTATTGAGAATGCCCTGCTCTTGCTAGTACTGGGGTGCTTTCTCAATCCTCTTTTCTGTCCCTTTACCCTACCCATCTGATTGTTAACAGTCCCTGGACTCAACTCTCCTTAAATAGATTTTAAACGTATCACTTATTTGTTATCAGTTCCATGACCAATAAATACGAGGATCAGGGCTATTCATTCATTCATATGAAGACAGTAAATGATGTCATATGAAGGTAGATTTAAATCTACGCGTCTGTTGTAGAGGCTTTGACAAGTCAAACGCTTTATTCACAGTCACAAGGAGAGTCATTGGTGGAACCAGGACTAAAAACCACCTTTATCAGAATCGACATACACGTAATCCCCAAATGTGTTCACCAGCCTCATGGCTTTGCCATAGTCTAAAGATGAAAATAACTATACTATGTTTTACTCTACTATACATATCTTAAGGAATCACAAAACATGTTAGCAATTTATGGGCTTTGAGAAATCGAGTAGTGAGGTACCTAGTTAAATTCAACTTTGTTTACAAGAGAATTTACCACCCGAATTACTGCAAAACTTTTTTTCCCCCTTCTCATAACTTCTCTGTTACCCCATGGAAATAATGGCCTGTGAAATCCACTGTAAAAGTCTCTGCTTCCCTAAGCATACTTGAAAACAGGACCACTCCAGTGTTCCAGAATTTATGTTTTAGTTAGTCAAGCTCCAAGTGAGGAGTGACCCAAACCTCTCAGCCCAGGTGCAGTGATGGTGGGGGAGATCTTGAGTGAGCTTGGTTGGGGTTGTTATAAAAAAGAAACATCAGGCCCTAAAAGGACTCACCTTTGTTAAACCCCACTAAGATTTAATACCTAACCTACTTGCAGTTTCAGTCTCCCCCATAGGGTGGAACTTTAACCAATCAGAAGGGCATTTCCTGATCCTCTAATGAGGTAAATGTGCATGATAAGACCCTTTGCTTTTCCCTAAGAAAAGGAAACCTTGCCTGAACTAATTCACTGTTCTTTTGTTTTGTTTTGTTTTAAAGATTTTATTTATTTATTTGACAGTAAGTGAGAGAGGGAGTGAGAGAGGGAGAAGCAGGCTTCTGTGGAGCAGAGCAGGGAGCCTGATACAGGACTCCATCCCGGGTTTCCGGGATCATGCCCCAATCCGAAGGCAGTTGCTTAACCAAGTGAGCCACCCAGGCGCCCCTAATTCACTGTTTTAACATCCTTGCCCCACCCTTCTGCCTATAAAAACCTCCCATTTTGTATAACTCCTAGGAGTTCCTCTTTTTTTGCTAGATGGAGATGGGATGCTGCCTTATTCATGAATTATTGAATAAAACCAATTGGATTTTCAAATCCAATCCAAATTTCCAGCAGAGTTTTGATTTTTAACAGATTCCATCCAGTATGTTCATAGGGGTGGGGGTCACACCCTTGAAGCATGGCTGCTGTGACAGGTCCTTTGAGTTGGGGGATGTGCTCAACAACCAAAGTTCATCTTAGCTTTTGCAAACACCCCCAAATACACCTACATCATTCTTTACAAAAGGCAAAGACTAATGATTTGTAGAACCTAAGAAGACTACTTTTTGTTTATCTGGATATTTTCATTCTCCAACAATGAAGTTAAGACATATCTATACTAAAAATACTTCCTCTAAAAGTAGATATGGGCTTCTGTCTCTCATCCCCTAGGCAGAATGATTATCCCTCATCTCTCTGTCTCTCTCTGTCTCTCTCTGTCTCTGTCTCTGTCTCTCTCTCTCTCTCTCACACACACACACACACACACACACACACACACGAGCAGTGTTAAACTTAGTACCCCTTAGATACTGCTGTTTCCTCCTAGTCAATAATGCCACTTAGCCTTACTTAATGCAATTTCTGCTTCAGTCATCACAACTCAAGGTGAGGAAAAAGGAAGGCAACTAGCAGGTATCGAATACCTATACCAGCCAGCTCCTTTATATCTTACTCTTCTCCTCCGTGGTTCAGTGTTCCCCACATGAGGAAACTGAGGCTTAGCACTTTCATGTTCCTTGCCCCAAGGTTTTAAGGAAAACAAAGGTTTTTAAACTGCTGGTTGCCTCACCAATACTCGTTCTTTTATTTCATGTATAGTCAATGCTGTCTGCTATGGGGTATGCATGGTTAAGGAACTGAGATTACAGATTAAAGAAAAAAAAAAGGCAACAGAAATGACTTAGATCTAATCACAAAAATATATCCATGGGAGTGTGGAGGCCACAAAAGCAGAAGTGACCAATTCTATAGGAGGGAGGTTTTAGAGCCAGGTTTGAAAATGGGAAGTTACTGGTAAAACATGGTGAGGTAGGACATTCCAGGCAGAGGGAAGCAACGTGATCACGGTGGCATGATGTGGCATGGCAGGCTAGGAAATTACGATTCCTTCGAGTTGGTGGAAATACAATGAGTAAAAGCTATGCAGTGAAGAGATGATTATGTACAGGGTTCTGAACTTGGACGGCCTTACAGGCCACACTAAGGACCTTTCAGATGTCCAAAATACACTGAGAAAGCCCAGAAGCACAGAACGTGTGATGAACATGAGGATCTGTGAACACCGCACAGAGGAGATAGCATTCTGAGCTTGGCATGTTGTAAGAAATAAACAGTTATAACAACATCTCCTCTCTCAGTTGCTCAAGTGCCCTTTGGCTGAAAGTATGCACACAGAAGCGTAGATGGATTAAGCATTTCTCTTAAGATAACCAAATTCCATTTGCTTTAAATAGAGCATTCAACCTAAACTTTGAACAAATCACCTGCCCACAATTAACATTTTGTAGGGTCAACTCTACAGAGCTCTGGATGGGTGAGAGTTTTCTCTTCACCGCGCTTGTAGAGTTTTTTCCCCCCAATCAAGCTGTTTTCCAAATGAGTTTCCAGGGAAGTAAAATAGTTTGCTTTAGGACCACTAATAGGAAGTTGCTTTTCTTTGCTGAGGCACCCCAAAGGGGTTGTAAACTTGGATGTTTACCACTGTTGCGGCCTATGGGCTGTAGAGCTCTCTCAGGACCTCTTACCCAGAAACAGCTTCTGCAGTTCCTCTTTTGTATGCTAATTGATAATACTTACTTTTCAGTAATGCATCTTTTTGCATACTATTTGAATTGGCTGCACTGTAAATTAGAATGAGGAAGAGAGCAGTGCGGAATATCCGCTACTGGATGTGGCCTTCAAAAAGAAGACATGTGGGCTGCAAAGCGGCTTCGAAAAACTGCCCAGAAATCTCAGCCTTTGGCTGTAACTTTCCATCTTACAATTCAAAGAGGGCATTTTCTTATGAAGCCTCAGCTCATTCTAAACTGTACAAAATGGAATTTTGGGGGACAAACAGAGACTAAAATCTTCTTAATATCTCTCAATTTGTTGTTTGTTCCTTCATTCCCTCACTGGTGAATCCATCCATCTAATATATAACGAATATTGCATTATGTATAATAATACATTGAAACAGCCACTACTATATTGAGATAATCAGGTGTGAATACTGTCTTAAGAATTATTCTTCCAGGGCTTCCTGGGTGGCTCAGTTGGGTAAGCATTTCACTCTTGATTTTAGCTCACGGGTCATGATCTCATGGTGGTGAGATCAAGCCTTACACGGAGCTCCACACTGTGCATGGACCCCACTTAAGATTCTCTCTCCTCTTCTCCCTCTGTCCCTCCCAGCTTTCTAAGAAAAGAAGAATGAATGAAAGAGAGAGAGAGAGAGAGAGAGAGAGAGAGAGAGAGAGAGAAAGGAAGGAAGGAAAGGCGGGAGGGAGGGAGGGAATTATTCCTCAGACTGTAAATTCTCTGAAGGTAGGTACTATCTATTTTGTCTACTATTAAGTCTCCAGAGCCTAGCAAAATGTTTGGAACATGGTTGGATATTAGACATTTAGATGAGATTTGACGATTGCACCACATGTCTTTCCTTTGGTGGAGACAAGATAAAATCTCTTTATGATCTCATCTGAACAAGCTATAGTGGTAGAGGGAAATAGTTAGATTTTTACAGAGTGCTTTTTGATTAATACTCAGGGAAGCATGACACAATGTTCAGTGTAAGTTTTGAAAGAGGTTGTATGGGGGAACATGAATTCCACTTCCTGAGTCTGAATTAAAATGGCCTCTGTGGAGAAAATTGCACAGGCTTACTTATCCAACAGCAGGTAAGAGAACTGAAACAAAGAATTCTGAAAGGGACAGAGTGGCCCCAATTTTTCAGTCCTTGTAAAATAGTTTTGCCACACACCTGCATGGAGATGAAGTGGTCTGGAGACAGTAAGGATGCCTGGAAATCCTCTGTCAACATTTACCTACATCCCTAGAGCAAGTTACGGGGAGATGAACACCTGGGCATGAATCTTTGAACTCATAGTGACTGTGCCCACAGGGCAAATCAGGTCTGAAGAATATGTTAGGCACTGTCAGTTTAAAGTCCTTCCTTCCCTTTGAAGGGTTTTAACTACTAGGTTAGGAAAACTGAAATTTATCCTGCAGGTAAGAGAGAGCTATGACATCCACAAGGCAGCCACAAGAAAGGAGCGGCATAAAGGAGTCCTTTTGTGATGTTGGAAAAGTAATTTATCTTTTTTTTTTTTAAAGATTTATTTATTTCGGGCACCTGGGTGGCTCAGTTGGTTGAGCAACTCCCTTCGGCTCAGGTCATGATCCCGGGACTGGGATCGAGCCCCGCATCGGGCTCCGTGCTCGGAGGAAAGCCTGCTTCTCCCTCTCTCACTCCCCCTGCTTGTGTTCCCTCTCTCCCTGTGTTTCTCTCTGTCAAATAAATACATAATAAAATCTTTAAAAAATATATATATTTATTTATTTACTTGAGAGAGGGAGAGAGAGGGAACAACTGGGAAAGGGGGTGAAGAGGGAGAGAGAATCTCAAGCATACTCCCCCTGAGCATGGAGCCCCATGTAGGGCTCAATCCCAGGACCCTGAAATTAGGATGTGAACTGAAACCAAGTCAGATGCTTAACTGACTAAGCCACCCAGGCGCCCCGGGAATAGTAGTATATTTTGATTATAGTGATTGTTCTGTGTATCTAGATATGAAATTAAACCACATGCACCCCCTCTCACACACACACATAGACATGTGCCTAAAAATCGAATAGCGAATAAGGTCTGGAGTCTAGCTAATAGGATTATAATGACAGGGATTCCCTGGTTTGATATACTGCTAGTAAGGTATGTAAGATTGGGAGCAGCTAGGTGAAGGATTCTTGGGATTCTATGTACTATTTTTGAAACTCCCTTGGAATCTCTAACTATTTCAAAACGAAAAGTTGAGAGAAATTATCCCCCTCCTTCCTCAATGAAATTCTAATGCTCCAGGAAGTTGAGACTTCCAGCATTAAGATGAATTGGGGCGGGGAAAGACCAGAGGCTGCGTCCATACGGAATCTCATGCCTTTTGTCTTCTGTTAATACATTAACAAAATGCCATTTTCCTAATTCAAAAATTTGACTCTGGGGAAAGAGAAGTAAACACATCACAGACAGAAAAAAAAAAAAAAGATTAAAATGGAAAAATAATTATTTAAATCATGTCTTTAAGTTTGGTACACCCCACAGGAGAGTAGCCTGAAGCCAGGAGGAATCTGTCTAGGCCAAGAGGGTGTGTTTAGAACGTTTAGTATTAATTCTTTTGAAATTTATGTGTAATGTGATGGCAGTTGTCAAGTTCTCTGCATCACAATCTTTATTACTCTTTAATAGCACGTTACCTTTAGTTAAAGAGTACAGACCCAGAACAAAATATAACCTAGGAGGAAAGCAGAACACAAGATTAGTATCTTTATGTAAGGGAGTTTTTAACATCTTACTATGTTGTCACACATAATTTTTCCTGACTTTATAACTATAATTATTTGAGGGAATTACTGGTTGGATATTTAATTACCTTGTATATATACTTATATATGTATATGTATGTACGAACACACACACACACACACACACACACACACACACACACACACACACTTTAATTGGCTTCATTTTACTATGAGGAAAACAAGGCACCAAGCCTTGAGATGCCTCGGTCCCTGACCTCATACTGGAACAGGGCAGCACTGAGATTAGAATGTTTTTCTCCACAAGAACCACAGCCTTGACCATTATTCTCTGTGACTAGGCTGAGCTTTGGTTCCAAGAAGCATGAGAACAAACACATGCCTCACGATGCATGGAAAAAAATGAGTCTAACTTAACGTATTCTCAGGAAAATGAGAGGATACATATTTTTCACATATTTGGCAAATAAAATTGCAGCCATTTGCATGGAGCTTTCAAAACAGATCTCATTCCAAGAATTTTAAACTAATAGAAGCTACAACTGTCTGCTATTGTGTTCAGAGCCAATCTTTAGAGTTTGTTGCAAACTGAGGACTTTCTTGAACAATAAATATCACCAACACCCCTTTCCAAATTCTTGGTTTCCTCAAACATGTTGCCTAATGTTCATTTTTAGATAAGCTGATCAGTAGAAGAGAGTATTTTTTTCAAGAATATGATTACCTAGTTCACTATATTGGTGTCATTACAATGTTGAGGAAACACGATCTTGTCAATAAAGGGCGGAGGATTAATTGGATATCATCACGGAAAAAAATTGAATTCCTATCTCATATCTTACACAAAATTAAATTCCACATAGATTACTGACCTAAGAGTGAAAAGTAAACAATAAAGATTTTTGAGGAAATCATAGGAGGACATTTTTTAAGCCTTGGAATAGGCAAAGTTTTTTTAAACAGAAAGATAAAACAATGATAAAAAAATATAGATTTATCTACAATAAAATTAAGTGTGTCTAGTCATCAAAAGATAGCAATAAAAAAAGTACAAACTGAATAAGGCATTTGGGGTCTGTATATCCAATAAAGAATTTCCTACAGTCTCCTACAAATTCATAAAAACATCTACAAATAAATAAGAGGAAAAAAGAGATAGATCAGGCAATAGATAAATGCACAGAAGACTTGAACTGGTATATTATGAAAGAAGATATCTATATAGCCAATAAATAAGAAAAGTTGGTCATTTTCATTAGTAATCTGGGAAAATGCAAATTAAAGTATTACAACTGCCATAATAGCTAACAACAACAATAACAACAAATGCTCACACACTGCTGACAGGAGTATGAACCAGACCAGATATTTCAGGATAAAACACAATCTATCAAAGTTGAATATATGCCTAAACTGGACTCATTAACCAAACTCTTAGGTACACTGTCAAGTGAAAAGCATTGACACATTCACTATAAGACAAGTCCTAGAATGTTCATCTATTATCAATCATAGCCCAATGTAGCCATCATCAGAATACATAGTTCTAATGCAGATGGTCCCAAACTTAACAATAATAAAATTTATGATTTTTTGGACTTGACAATTATGCAAAAGTAATATGCATTCAGTAGAAATCACAATTTGAATTTTGATCTTCTCCTGGGCTAGTGATATGTGGTAGATAGTCTCTTGTGATGGCTTGCTACCACCACCCATGCCACCAGTCAACCAAGCAATCATGAGGGTAAAAAACGGATGCATTAACAACCACATGTACCCATACAAGCATTCTGCTTTTCACTTTCAGTCCATTAGTCAATAAATTACATGAGATACTTTGTCATCAAAGAGGCTTTGTGTTGGATGATTTTGTCCAACAATAAGCTAATGTAAGTGTTCTGAGCATGCTTAAGGTAGGCTGTACCAAGCTATGATCAGATAAGGTATATTAAATGCATGCTAATTTGACAGTAGTTTCAACTTAAAATGGGTTTATTGGAACATAACCCTATCATAAGTCAAAGAGGATATGTATATTGACAGAAAGGAAAATAATACAGCAATGAGAATGAAGATGCAGTGTTCCACACAGGAATTTGAGTTAATCTCATGAATATAATATTGAGCAAAAGATACAAAACTAGATACAAATGGGTATATATGTATATGCTTCCCTTTATATAGAGTGTTTTTTAAAAAGATTTATTCATTTATTAGAGAGACAGAGAGAAAGAGAGAGCATGTATGCATGCATGCACAAGTATGGGGAAGGGCAGAAGGAGAGGAAGAGAATCCTCAAGCAGATTCCCCGCTTTGTCTGGGGCCACCTCAGGGCTGATAACCCAGGACTGCAAGATCATAACCTGAGTGGAAATCAGGAGTCCATTGCTCAACCAACTGAGCCACCCAGGCACCCCCTACAGTGCTTTTTAAAAAGGCTTATTAGTTGGCTGAGCCTCCTACTCTTGATTTCGATTCAGGTCATGATCTCAGGGTGGTGAGATTGCGCCCTGCTTCCCTGCTCACACACACTCTTCCTCTCTCTCTCTCAAGGAAAAAAAAAGTGCACAAGCAATGCACGCTATTAGTCCAGACAAGTTTCCTTGTAGGGTGGTAGTGAGAAAGAGAACACAAAGGAGAGTGGAGGGTGGATATGATTTTCTGTTTCTTGATCTGGGAGATGGTGGTATGGGTTTGCTTGGCTTATGAAAATTCATGAAGCTATATATTATATTAGGGTATATAATTGTGGGTGCATATTACACTTCAGTTTTAAAAGTTTATTCTCGGGATGCCTGGGTTGCTCAGTCAGTTGAGCTTCTGCCTTCAGCTCCGGTCATGATTTCAGGGTCCTGGGACTGAGTCCCGCATTGCGCTCCTGGCTTGGCGAGCTGTCTGCTTCTCACTCTGCCGGCCTCTCCCCCTGCTTGAGTTCTCTCCCTCTCTCTGACAAATAAATAAAATCTTTAAAAACAAATAAAAGTCTATTCTCTGGTGGTTTTTCAGATTTGCCACTTTGCTCGACTCCATTCAATTCATTCATTCATTCATTCATTCATTCATTCATCAGTTATTTTGAGAATCCATCGTGCGCTCAATGTGTTTCTAAGAAATGGAGAGGCCCCTGTGAGCAATCTGTGAGGTTTACCCCTCCTCTGGTCCAGGTTTTCAATGTTTTTTATCCTCCTAGGTTTACAGAAACAGCCACCTTTGTTGTCAGTCTTATCTTTGTCAAATTCACTCTGCATTATTGATAAGGTCATCTTTCTAAAATACAATAATACCCTATATGCCCTTCCTGGAATACAATACAGAATTTGGTTTTCTGGGAAATAATAAAAAGAAATAATAATAACATAGCTAACATTTACTGAGCATTATTATGTGCTAGAGACTATGTTTATACGTATTTAATCATAACAATCAGAATCTGTTTTGGAGTCTGTATCATTGATTGCACTTTGCCGATGAGGAGACTAAAGCACAGAGAGGGCACCTCACTTGCTTAAAGTTATACAGCAAGTATGTGGATGAACAAGAATTTAAACAGAGTTAGATTTGTCTGTGAAGTTTATGTCCATTACCTAATTTTAATGATTAGACACCTCACAAAGTGTTCTTGTCTTGACTCCCTCCTCATCTTGTCTTCCTCCCTCCCTACCTGGCTTGTAGTACCCTGACTTCTGACCCTGCTCACACAAGGTCCTTTATCCCACAGCCAACATGTATCCACCTAGTCTCTCTCTCTCTCTCTCTCTCTCTCTCTCTCTCTCTCTCTTTAAAGAGTTTATTTATTTGTGCACGAGAGAGTACAGAGGAGCAAGGGGAAGGGGCAGAAAAAAAGGGTGAAGCAGAATCCCCATTGAGCAGGTAGCCCAGGATCATGACCTGAGCTGCAGGGATCAACAGGACCCCCGAGATCATGACACTTAACTGACTGAGCCACCCAGGTGTCCCTAGTCTCCTTTTCTATCTCTTCAGCTACCATAATCACCTTTCTTAGTACAGCTCTTCATGCAGAGTCTTTGCTCAAAAATTGTCAATGGCTCTTTTGCCAACAGATCAAAGGCCAAAATTTTACACTTAAATGAACTGGCCCTTTATCATGTGGCTCAATTGCCTAATTATTCCTGCATAATCATCAAACTCTTCTGTCCAATTCAGATATTCATAATTCCTCTTCATTTTTCTATGTCTTTGGTTTTCTCTTGCCATTTTTCTTGTATCCCCATTCCCTCCATCCCTAAAGGTTCATATCCTATCTCTCCTCAAGTCTCATTTAAATAGCAGCATCTTCTTAAATAATCTGTCCTTATGCCTACAGCTTTCCCTCATTCTTCTCAAGTTGGATTAGGTGCCCCTCCTCTGGTTTTCTACACTTTCCATTTCCATATTTTTACAATTATTTCTTTGTATGGTGACAGAATAGTACAGGGCTTCCCTTCATACTGACCCCCACCCCAAACACACACACACACACACACACACACACACACACACACACACACACATCCCAGTGCCTAGAACATAGTAGATGCCCAGTTCAGGTCTATTGAACTAAACTGAATGGGGGCACTATAGGAGACTGCTTTCACACCCTTATGGGCAGAAATGGACATCTGCATTTACATAGTGCTTTAAGTTTGCAGAATTACCTTTCCCTGCCTTGTTTCATATGATTTTCTTAAAATTATTGTCCACATTTAGTTTATTGTAAAACTGAGGCTCTGGGATATGGATTTACCCAAGCAATGTAACAGAATATTATAAAAGAAATTCAGGTCCTGCCCCCACCCTTGCCCCAGGTAGAGGACTTCTCTAGAAAGCCTACCTTTTGACAGGAACACAAAGGAAAGAAAATGAGGAGACAGTTTTTTGGTTGTTTGTTTTTGAAGTATTTTTTCTGTCTTTAGTTCACTGTTAGGTCTTTCAGGTCATTTTCTACCACCTTGTGGGTAAAAGGTTACTGTTATCAAAATTTTGTCACTGGTGTTTTTGTTTTTTTGTTACTTATTATTTTCCCTTCCCCTATAAGCTTCACAGAGTAAAGTCCTTAGAGTTAGGAAGATGCACCACACACAGTATTTTAGCAGGAGACCATGGAGAAAATAAACAACTTGGAAGAATACAATTATAGGAATCATCCAGACAAACTTTCTTCTGAATTCCTGGATGTAGAATCTCCATACACTCAAAAGCCCCAGGAAAGAAAGGTGCAATTCAAGAAACCTGAAACCTAGTGGGACTTATGCAGCTGAAAAGCGTGTACTCGAGATCAATGCCCTACATTAGTAAGGAGAGTTAAAACAACATACCTATGTACATTGTACTTACATGCACTGATTTAATAACAATTAAGTGCCAGGCATGGTGCTAGGTGCCGCAAATACAAAAAGATTTAGTCTTTTGCTGTTATGGAGCCCACACACATGTGCCTAACACATTTTAAGTGTATTCATCAGCTCAAATACATAATTATAGAATGCAATAGGAATGCAACCCAGTAGTTGCCTTCTTGAACATTTTTTCCCCAGAAAAATGAAAACCTTTGTTCATACATGAGTGTTCCTAGAAGCCTGAATTGATGGAATACTACTCAGCTATAAAAAAGAATGAAAAATATCATTTTCATGATATACATACCCGGGTTTTACCCCAAGGGACTTATAGAAAGCCAATCCCCAAACCATACATAATGTATGGTTCCACAGATAGCATCTGGAGATGATAAAATGAAAGCAGTGGAGAACAAATCCGTTGCTGGGATTAGCTAGCGATGGCTCAGGGTTATGTGTAAGAGGGGGCAGTGTGACTGGAAATGCGTAACTGGGACTCTCGTAGTGAGTGATGCACTGCTCTGTGTGCTGTATGTGCTGGTGGGTACGCAAACCTACATATATGACACAATTGGATGGAACTAAATACATACATACACACACATGCATATTAGAAAAACTGGAGGAAAAGGAATGCGATTGGTACAGTAGAGCAGTATCAGTATCCTAGTTTTGTATTGTGGTGTTTCCAAAGGTTACTTTTGGGGGAACTTTGGTACAGAACACAGAACCTCCCTGTGTTCTTTCTTTAAAAAAAAAAAAATATATATATATATATATATATATATATAATTTATTTGAGAGAGAGAGAGAGAGAGAGAGAGAGAGAATGACACAGAGAGAGAGAGCATGAGAGGGGGAAGTTCAGTTCAGAGGGAGAAGCAGACCCCCTGCTGAGCAGGGTACTTGATTCAGGACTCGATCCCCAGACTCCAGGATCATGACCTGAGCAGAAGGCAGTTGCTTAACCAACTGAGCCACCCAGGTGCCCCCCTGTATTATTTCTTATAATTGCATATGATTTTACAATGATCTCAAAATAATACATTTAGTTAAAAATTGAGCTAAAGGGGTGCTTGGCTGGTTTAGTTGTTAAGTGTCTGCCTTTGGCTCCGGTCATGATCCCAGTGTCCTAGGATAGAGCCCTACATCAAGCTCCCTACTTGGTGGGAAGCCTGCTTCTCCCTCTCCCACTCCTCCAGCTTGTGTTCCTTCTCTAGCTGTATTTCTGTCAAATAATAAATTACAAAAAACAAACAAACAAACAAACAAAACTTGAGCTAGTAAGGAGTATATTTGATATGATTAAGGTATATGGAAGAGGGGTGGATACAGCCTGGAAAAACCATTAAAATCTCTCCTGAAGAGAGGGTATCTGGTCTGAGATCTGAAAAATGAGGATTTGTTATCTGGGAAAATAATGAAGGGAATTTAGGAAGTAAGGAGCATGATGTGTTCTAAGAACTGGAAATGAGGATACCAAGTTGTACATGATAAATCAAAGAGGCAAGCAAGATTCAGGCCATTATAGGCCATTTTAAGGGTTGGTTCTTTATTCTGTCTTTCAAATACTATTGTATAAGGAATGCCTATAAGGAATGCCATAGGTTACTTTGGGAGACTCCAAGGAATATGTCTATCTCCTTCAGAAGTACCAAGGGGATAAATTTTATTTTAATTTTTAAGAATAATTTATTATTCATTTTAGAGAGAGACAGAGAACACAGCGGGAGGGACAGGGGAGAGGGAGAGAGAATCTCAAGCAGACTCCCTGCTGAGCATGGAGCCCAATGTAGGGCTCAGTCCCAGGACTCTGAGATCATGAACTGAGGCCAAAATCAAGGGTTGGATGTTTAACTGACTGAGCCACCCAGGTGTTCCTATTATAATTTTCTAAAAACAACAGTTTCCTGAACTATATTTTCAAATGGGGCCATGTTATAAGATAATAAATTTCCCTTATCTGAGAATATCCAAATGTAGTAGTTGACCTCTGTAATGTTGGACATATGTCACAATGAGGAACAAGACTGAAATACACAACATCTAAGACTTCTTTCCATTTCTATGGGATTATGTCTAAGTGTTCATTTTGCACAATCTTTATTCAAGATTACAGAAAAAAAGGGCAGGCAAAATTTGGTAAACTATATGGAACCTGATAATAGCATCTTGAATTGATTTAAGAAAAGTCTCTAATGCGTAATCATAGCATTTGTGTTGCAAAATCCTGAAGTGTGATGAGTAGCAATACGATGACATCAAAGAGGATTTCAAACATGGGTCCCTGATCCCCGTTTCCCAGGGTCATCTCTTTTTCTGGGTGCATGAGTCCTTTCTTAATGGTCTGCATTGCAGGCTACTCATTCTGGAGTGGGTTATAAACAGAAGCCCTTCTATTAATTTCAAATGATGCATTTCTATCTCTGGCTATGAATAAAACAGATCAATGCCACCCGCATGTTTTATTGGGCCTCCTGCGAAATGAATCTGTAGGGAGACAGCCGGCAGGATGGAGTTGACATGCAGATGAGATTTGTAAGTGAGGACATATTGATTATTTCCATTTCAGCTCAGGCAGTAATTCCACCCAATGCCGCTTCCCCTGTTTGAGCTCATTATTTATGCCATAAAAACACTATCTCAATGATAATAACAGGCTTCATTTACAAGCCAGAACATAAAGCATCGGCGCTTAAGATTTCAAGAGGTAGGAGGAGAGGGCAAGAGAAATTTAACAAGTCCTAGAGAGGCACAAAACTGCCAAGGCTCATCTTACAGCTTTTATTCTCTCAAAAAGCAAGAGTGAGAGCAGGTACTAGATAAGTGGGGTCTTTTTTAATAACCCCAGACTTGTACAAGGGTTGGATTGATGGAGCACTGAACTTTCTCCACAGTGAAACTCTCCTAATGGACACCTGATTTTTACTATGCCATGCCACTGCCTCGAGGTGTGGAGAACATTTTGGGGTGCTTACTTGCACTTGTCTTTGATAGTTTTCAAATATTACTCTGAGTGTCTATTCACATGGAATCACATTTAGCAGAAACTGAACAATTTTTCAAATAAAGGGGTTCTCCCCCATCCCCTAGTGGGTAATTTTAGTAGGTAAGAGGGCTGTATCTATTGTCTTGTCATCAGTTCTTTTGAAAAAAAAATTTTTTTTAACCTGTAAACAATATATTTCCATTCCATAGGCCAACCAGCAGCCATGTTCCTTGCATCACTCTTGGAATTACTGGTATTTCCCCATTAGGTAAAACATGGTCCCTGCTGGCAGGAATTTTTCAGCCCAGGGCAGGAGTCAAACACAAAGCAAGAAGGTCTAAAAACATGTGGATGGAGAGTTTAGGGAAGGAAGAAATAATTACAACAGATTGACATGGGAAGACTCCCTGTAATAGATGACTCCTTAGCTGGGGCCTGAAATTAGCAATATTCTGCATATTATTATTATTATTTTGCTTTAAAAATGACTAATTCCCTTCAGTAAAAGAGTAAGATATTTTATTGGAGAAATTTGAAAAAAAAATATAGCTATGTACGAAAACAAAACAGAACTAGGTGATTTTCCAATTACCTTGAGATGACTATCAGTGATGGTTTAGAATATGTTCTTCTACACCTTTTCCTTTTTAGGTATTATACAGAAAACTAAATGCATATTTTACATAATTTATTACATCTATGCCTTTTCCGTTTACAGATGTGCTGTGAACATCTTTTTAGATAGTGGTACATTCTTCTCCACCATTCTAATGACCCAAGTTTTCCTTTCTAGGGATGTCTCTTACCATATATAACTAATTTCCTAATATTGGATATTTAATATTAACAATGCTATTGGGATTAAAAACAATACTCCACCGAATATCCTAGAAACTAAGTCTTTATTCACATCCATGGTGATTGCTTTAGGATAAATTCTAAAAACCCAGTAATTTCCAGGTTAAAAGGCATTTTAAACATCATTGATAGATACTCCTATGTCATGTTTGAGAAAAAATCGATCAATCTTTCTGCCCAACAGTAGCATTGGCCTGTGACTTCTTAGACAGTTTTTTGACAGGTAGAGTAAGTAGGGAGTGTTTGTCGACTGATCAAATAATACTGGAAAGGATAATGTAAATATTTGGTGGTATTCAGGCTTCCTGTCTAGATGTTAGCTAAAGACAAAGTTGAAAAAATGGCTTAGAGCAAGTAAGTGAAAACGAATTTGTTTTCTTAACTCAGTAGCAACAACCAGGCACTGACAAATGATTTAAATTATTTTTGTTATTATATATAATATATGTGCATAGCAAAAATAAATATGGAAAACAGAGGATATGAAATAAACAATATTAGTAGCCCCAAGACCTTCACCTGGTTGCTTCCACAAATGTAACCCATTGATAGTATTGGTCAACTTTCCTAACTTTGAGTTACCTAAGTATGCTTTGTGAGAACAGATTTTTTGGGGGGTGGAGGCATTTTCAAAACTGGGATCACTCTTCGGATTGGTCAACTCTAGAAGAATGAATTAGGCAAGCCTGTCTTAGCTTTTCTTCTCTTCAGAGAGTGTAGCCCAGGGGAGCATGCACTGGGAAAGGTACCTACAAATGCAAGCTTTGCTGTGAGGGAAGTCCTGGCTACCGTGGGCATTGGAAGAAGCCACTGTACCTATAGAGAGAAGCCACATTCTCTAGTATAGGCTAATTTACAGGTCTTTTAAAGAGGATAACTTGGTCCGCACCCATGATATTTTTTGTTTTAGTTCTCAAATGATTCTGAACTCAGGCAGGAGAAAGGTGTGCTATTTGCTGGGCACTCTCTCAAAGAGCCCAGTGCATATTAATATAGAAAATTCAGCTGACCAGTCTTTTGTTGAGGGACATTTATGTTGTTTTCAGATTAAAAAAAAATACACGCAAAACACACAAAACAACCAAAAATACATATACAATATAGCAACGTACTTTCTTAAGTAAATGTGAGTATATATTTAAGGTATAATTTAACAATTAAAATTATTCTATGAAAGGGTATGCATTCCTTAAATTTTAATACAGCCAACTGACCAATTTTTTTTTAAGAGTTTATTTATTTATTTGACAGAGAGAGAGATCACAAGTAGGCAGAGAGGCAGGGAGACAGACAAGGGGAAGCAGGCTCCCTGCTGAGCAGAGAGCCCGACGCGGACCTTGATCCCAGGACCCTGAGATCATGACCTGAGCCGAAGGCAGAGGCCTAACCCACTGAGTCACCCAGGCACCCCCAATTTTTTTTTTTAATTTGCAATCTCATTAATAGTTAATGTGAGATCTGGTTTTCTGAACCCTTGTCAATATGTACTATTCTCAAACTCTGATCTATACCATTTTGATAGGTGACAAACGGCATCTCATTAAAGTTTTAATTTGCATTTCCTTAGTTACATGTGAGATTGTGCACTTTTTCATGTTTATTGTCCATTCATGATTCTTTCTGTGGACTGCCTGTTCATCTTCTTCGCCCATTTTTCTATAAGTCATTTGTCTTTATCTTATTGATTTTTAAGAGCTCTTTGCATGTTAATAAAGTAAGCCATTTCTCTTCATTATGTGCTGTGAATATTTTTCCATGTATTATTTGCCTTCAAATTATCTGTTAGCGTTTTTGTCTTTTTGTCAAGTATCATGTAGTAAAATTTCCAATTGCTTTTATGATTTATGTATAATGAACTGTTATTGACCAAATGATCCCAAAAAAGAGATACCACTTAGATTGAAAAATAAGAGGGCAAAAACACAGACATGAATTGGAGGAATATTACAAACACCTTAATAAGTGGTCAAAACTATGGTAATGGTAAAGAAAGAGAGAAGGGAATGAAGGTGAGTTTTCTTAGAAAATACATGTTGTTAAGGAAGAACAGAAGGTGAGTCACAATTAATGAGGGTAAAATTCCAATCTTAGTGTGTAGATAGAACTAGGAGTTGACAAATTTTATCCAAGGAAATTCCTTTGTTTTCCAAGTCTTCCATGAACTACATTAATCTAGACTTGAAAACAATGCTAGCATATTAGACTGTATTTAATGTATGCTGCTATTCCCTTTTTCAGACATCAACTACTTCTTTTACTCTTCTCAGAGAATAAAAATTTTAATAAAGTAATGTTGGCATGATAGAGGACTGTCTTAGGACAATATCAATTTCACAACTATGTTATTATTTATTGATGAATGGTATGTCTCTTTAATAATCCCTTATATCATTTGTTCACAATGTTTATCAAAAATAATGGTGCTATATTTATTGGAGAATATTTACCATTTCTCTGTATCTTAGACAAAAATCTCAGACCATGTCAATTTTCTTCACTGTCTTCTGCACTTAGCACAAAGACTATACATACTGGAATCCAATAAGACCTTTTACATGAATGACCAGTAGCTACCATTCGTATAATATTTCCTTAGCTTTGAACAAAATTTTGGTACTTGCAAAATATACCCACGTACAGAGTTTTATTTGGATGTTGAATGTCACAATAATTCTGTGGGTTAGGTTTTATCTGCATTTTATTGAGGAAGAAATTTAGGCTCAGATATGTGACATGACATTTCTAAGAGCACACAAAGACTGAAATAATTACTCCAAGCTACGACTTCATCCAGTGCATTTCCCACAAGCCATGCTTCAAGTTTAGAATCATATAAACTTCAATATGAAAAGGTTAAAAACTTTCTAAATGCTGCCAGACTTGGTAGTTCATAAAATCTATGTTGCTGTGTACAAATAACAAAATGATAATACATCTTCATTAGATAGTTCCTTCAGTTGCTGTGGTGACTTTTGATGTTCAAACCAAGGGTGTTATTTACTAATGGTAAACTAGCTATTGAGACTACACTGTAAGTGTGTCACTGCATTTTTGCTCCCCTGAAGTCAGTATGAAAAGAATGTGACCTTATGTTGGAGAAAGAAGAACTCAGGTTAGTTTGAAGATGATTATATTAAGTTATAAATCTCTATGATTAGGTACAAGTGTAACTATTAAGTCAACCAGGTGTACCAAGAGAATAGAGTTTCTTATGTTACTGCAAATTTGACAAGAAGCTACTTCTGATTTCATCAGAGCCTGATCATTGGGAACCACTGTTGCTTTCTTAAGAAATATGTTTTGTAGCAGGTGATCTACTGAGATCCAGGGATTCCACAGTAGAGAGGGAGGGCAAAATCCCTGCCCTCAGAAAGCATATATTCTAATAGGGTAACATAAACAATAGACTCATGGACAATGAGTTTAAAACATAACAGCTTCTTATTTTTGCTACAGAGGAAGTATATTCTCCCAAATATATAATAAATATATATTTCACCAAATATATAATAAATTAGAGAATGACAAGATATGAGAAAGATAAAGAGTTGACTGATGAGGGAAGGTGATAGGTAAGCTAGATATAAAGACTGGACTAAGAGATATATTAGAGATATATCCAAGGCAGAGAAAAATAATGTGTGAAAGACCAGATGCTTTATGTTCACAAACAGAATGGAGGTTTTGAAGCCAGAAGACAAGAAGTAAAAGAAGATGTGACACAGTCACAAGATCAGTAGGAGCAAGATCATGCAGGAGCACAGGAACATGGTAAGAAATCGGATTTATCTCCATTAAGTGAGAAATCATTGAAGAGTTTTAAATAGGGAGATGTTATAATATGATGCATTTTCTTTTAATCTATGATGTCTAGATTGACAGACTATGTAAGGAAAATGGACATTAGCAAAGTCCCATGGGAATTAGAAAATTTAGAACTAGACTCAAGTTTAGAGGGAAGGAGAATAACCTCATTGTTGAATAACCACTAAACTCAAGTTTAGAGGGAAGGAGGATAACCTCTGATGGTAAGCTCCTAGAAGCACTTATGCTTTGAAGAATTTCTTCTAGCCTCTTATCTCTAAAAAAAATAATCACAGCACATCATGGTCACTCACCTGAGATGTCTGAAAATTACCACTGGGGAATCAGAGGGCTTTACCGCAGCATATTCTTTACATGAATGAATGAATGAATGAATGAATGAATGAATAACATATAAGCAAATAAAAAAGCAAATGAAGCTACTCTCAGGGTTTCAGCTGAAGATGAAATATGGGTCAAAGCAGTAATTTCAAATTATAAGGTGTGAGGAAGACATGAAATAGACTGATCAGCAAAATCCACTCCAAGGAGGTAATAGTTAAGCCAGCTCTAAGATTGAGGGAGAGCAAGGGAGAGCAAAATAATAGCTTATCAGAATCATTTGGGAAGCTTTGTAAAGATTAAAATTTCCAGGTCCCACTTGTGCAGATTCTAACCTACTGATCAGTAGGGCTTTATGCCCAGGAATCTGTATTTTTTTAAAGGTTCCCATTAAATGTTGATGTTCAGCCAGGTTTAAGAACCATTGAATTAGATAAGCTTGCCAAGTCCCTTTCAACCCAATGAGTCTGTAAATTATCAAACCGCAGTGGAACCAACATGGAACTATTGCTAGATGGTGCTAATGTGGATTGCCAAACTGTTTCATTTTAAATTTCATTTGAGGAGAAAGCCAAATGATATTAGTAAATAAAAAAAAGGTTATTGGCAGCAAATTCTCCCAGCTGCTATGCATTGAAGGCACGAATTTCTATATATATTCTGATTGTCTGAGAGAGAAAATGCATCTACCAGGGAGACATGACTTATGGTCAAGGGAGTGTTTAGGCATGGGGAGAAGTTGCTTAAGATGATCATACATTATTTTGTAAAACTCTCCGTGTTGTCACTTTGGAAGAAAATTTTGCTCATTTGCTGTGGTGTCTTCTAGCTAGAAGTTGTGGTAAGTAATGAGGAAGCTGATGTCAAAAGCATACCATGAGTTCAAGGTCACACAATGAGTCATTGGACAAAATGGTTTCCAGTCACAGGCTCTACATTCTTAATTATATAATTAGTCTCCCAAGACAAAGTAACAGCGCAAACCAACAGAAGTATCTAATTGTTTAGATGGAAATTATATTGCTTTTTTTGTACTAGAGTAAGCCTTCTTAGGAAGTATCTTCAGGGAAAGTAGTATTGGGAAAACCTTCTGCCTTTTCTACCCTGATGTTATAATATTTGAAACACTATCATTAGTGATTTTTTTTTTGGAGGGAAAAATTATACCCATATCAGGGGCACTTTTTTTTTCTTTTCTTTTTTAAATTTTTTTTTAGAAAAAAGATATTATAGTCAGTATTTTACACATGTATTTACTATTTGATGTTATTTCAATAGTTTTAATTTATTTGTTTATTCAACATATGTCTATAGAGCCCCTGGCGTATATTAGCCAGTACAATAAACACCAGCAGTGAAATGGTGACTAAAACACAAATTCTACTCTTTTTTTAAAAAAATATTTTATTTATTTATTTGACAGAGAGAAACACAGCGAGAGGGAACACAAGCAGAGGGAATGAGAGAGGGAGAAGCAGGCTTCCGGCTGAGCAGAGACCCCAATGTGGGACTCTATCCCGGGTCTCCAAGATCATGACCTGAGACAAAGGCAGTCGCCCAACCAACTGAGCCACCCAGGCGCCCCACAAATTCTACTCTTAAGGAAATCCTAGCAAGTATGGTGGTCAGGTCCTATGCTTAGATTTTTTTTTCATATAGAGTGCTGTCTCAGGCTCCGCTAGAAGTATTCTATAACATACAGTATTAAAATCCAAAAACTTCTGGATCTTGAAACACACGTATCCCAAGGGTTTGGAATAAGGGGTGGTGAGCCCAACACTTGAAAAAATTCCCTTGAAATTCTGGTATTTTCATGTGTCCCGTTTTGAGAACCATTGCCCAGCACTGATGAACGACCCTGTTTCACTCCCCCCCCAAAAAATATAAATAAAGCTTTTAGCATAGACCTACCCTGGCTATCTCCAAGGACAATGACTCATTTGCTCCTGGTTTGTGTGTCCTGACTCTGCCTTGTCCATGTCTCTTGAGTGCTGAGAACCTTCCTCCCACCAGCATCGCTTCCAGCAGCTCCAGCAACACAGCCACCAGCACTAGCGAAAAGATGTGCCTCATCAAGACAGAGCCCGGGCTATCATCCCACTGCAGGCATAGCAGTTCTATATTCCACATACACACCCCAGATTAGGTTATGTAAGTCTGTTCAGACTCTGTCACTGTTTAAAAAAAGAAACTTTCTTTCTGGGGTAGTCTAGTAACGGATCTTAATTTCCAAAGATGGCCATAGAATATTTTCCACCTCACATGCTCCTTCCGTGCTCCCTTTTGAAACACTCCTTCTCGGAATTCTGGTTTGGAATTCTTTTAGGAGCCCAAATCACATGGTGAGATCCACATACACGTCATCTGGTCTACAATTCCAGTTAAGCTAAGACTTGGAGTTATCGCTGCAGGTTTCAGACATGTAAGAAAAGAAGCCTCTTTGTGTTTCTAACCTCCAATTGTTCAAGACTTTTCAGATAAGACCCCAAATCTCACATGGTGAAGACTAGCTATTCCTATTATACCAGCATTTATGGGACTCTTACTACCCATCGGGCACTGTGCTAAGTGATTTACATAACTAGCTCATTGCTCATTTACTCCTTAAAATAACTATGTACTGTTGTTTACTCTTTCTATTTCCATTTTGCAGGTGATGAAACAGGCTTATAGAAGACATGAGCTGCCAAAGGTGATGTAGCTAGTTAACAGTTGGGCTGAGACTAAAACCCAAGATGGGTGCTCATCTCCATGTAGACACTGTAATTTATTTAATCAATGATCAGTTTAATTTATCAAGCTATAGTAGTATCTGGCTGAATGTCTGGTTATATAGAGTCCAAAAGCATAATAAAATTGTTGAGGTTTTACGTTGTAACGTTTGAGATGGTTTATTATGCAGCAATAGCTAACTAGAACAAGCCTTTCCCAATCCTACTGTTATTTATAACTGAAGTCCACAATCCTTGAGGACCATTTTCTTAGCCAATCCCACAAGAAGGGAGCACTGACATTTGCAGAGCACCTACATTTGCTAGAGCATACTACGTGCTTTGCTTTAGAACAGTAGACATTTCATTTTGAACCTCATTTTCCAGATGACCACCTTTATTCAGAGCATATTTACTATGAGCATGAAAAATGCTCATGGACATTACCTATAGTGTTCCTTTTTCCTATATTGATGTCTTAAGGTTCACCACCCTCTTTGGCCTGCCTGTCTCACACTCATCCTTCAGGTAATTAGCCTAGATTTAATTTCCCCAGGAAAATTTTCCATGATCTGTACAGTTTAATTAGGTGGGTCCCTCTGGGTTCCCAGTGCACCACGTATTCAGTCACTGCAAGTATTTGTGAATTATAACCATTTCACTGCCCATTTTCCCAGCTAACCTATAAGATCGTTGAGGAAAGAGATATAGCTTTGCTCACTGTTCCATTGCCAAAACTTATCACAATGCCTAGAAGATAAGTGACTGTCAGAACTAGCTTCCAAGTCCCCAGGATCTTACCCTAAACATCTTACATAACCACTTAACTCTTCAACATTTGATAAATGAAAACCTCTAATATTTTTCTATAAGCATCTTCTTTTTCACTCCCACAACTCATTCAAATTTGAAGCCCAAAATAATAATAATAATGTTGGTGGTATTTAGGGAAGAGATAGAGAGAGCACTAGGTAGTCAGGAGAGAGGAGGCTGACCAAGTGCATTCATGGGTCCTTGATTTAGACTATCGTGGTTCAAATCATAGTTTCATTACCTTCTTCCTTGTGATCCTGGTCAATTAATCTCACCAAGCCACATTTTCCCCATTTTTAAAATAGAGTTAATAGGGATTATTGGAGGAACAAATGAAATGATGGACATCAAGAGTGTGGTACTGTGCATGGCTCATGATAAAAACTAACTGTCAGAGACAGTCAACACAGAAACAGTAGTCAAAGTAGTAGAAATAACAGTATTAGAAGTGATAGCATCAGCACCAGGTTGTGACTGTGAGTAACCATTCAAATCGTTTTTTTTTTTTTTTATTCCTGGATCCAGGTTTTGTAGTTTTATGTCTGAGTCACCCTCGCTGTATTTGGGTCATCTGAATATCTACAGTGTTCCACTCTTGTAATTCAATTCAAATAACAGAATAATGACATCTTAGAGCTCCAACAGAGAGAAGGCATGCTTCCATTTATTGAGCACGTACGATGTGCTTTTGCACGAGGTGGAAGGGGGGTGTTTGAGTTACAATTTAAATTAGGAATCTTCAGGAAAAACAAAATCTGAGACTGACTAAGAACATACTTGATATGATATTTGAGCATTTACATTGTACAAACCATGGCTTGTGTAAAAGAAAATTTGCAAAAGGTCTCAAGGTATATTTAAAAAAGGTAGGACAGGGGCACCTGGGTGGCTCAGTTGGTTAAGCAACTGCCTTCGGCTCAGGTCATGATCCCGGAGACCTGGGATCGAGCCCCACATCAGGCTGCCCGCTCAGCGGGAAGCCTGCTTCTCCCTCTCTCACTCCCCCTGCTTGTGTTCCCTCTCTGGCTGTGTTTCTCTCTGTCAAATAAATAAAATCTTAAAAAAAAAAAAAAAAGGTAGGACTTTCTCATGGTAACTCAAGAGTATGAGCAACTCCAGAATTCAGTAGGAAAAAAAAAAATTCAGTAGGAAGCTGCAAAGGAATAATAGAAACTTAAACTCGTAAGGCAGGTTTTAAGTAGCTCTAGTTCCCTTGAGGAGATGATGTCGTAGTGAAGTAAGAAGAACCTCTAAAAACAGCATTAAGACTATCATTAATTAGAAACACAGTCATTGGAGATGGAGAGAAAACTATTATGTTGCTCCTCCCTGGGGTCTGGGCTAGGATGATTCCCTAGAGGGTTATTTGCAGTTTTGTGTGAGTTAATGATTCCTGTGTAACCAACCCCAGTCAAAGAGAATGCAACATAAAGAACAAACAAAAGAAATTTGTTGGGATTACACATAAACTCTCTTTGGACATATGCAGGCTCACAAAGCTAATGAGTTCCCCATTCAGACTCTCTGGTGGCAGTCCATTATAATAGCCCTAAACATTCTGAGAAAAGTGCAACCCAGGCTGGGGAGGGGATGGCTATTATGGCTGAATGCTGAAGAAGGCAGTTTGCTCAAGGAGGAAAGTCTTTCTCCTAGAAGCTGCCTTTCACTTAGCAGAAAATGCAAAGCCTAGGGAAGGGCAGCCAGATGCTTGGCAAGAGCCATTTTAGCTTCTATATAATCACAAAGGCAGTAAGAGTGGGGAGGGGAGGGGTTGTAGCAGCACACAGCCCTTCCCACCAGAGGAGAATGCGGGGTTCTCCCTTGAGGCGTGAATAAGATACGTGGGAAAATTCAAGTGCGTTCAGAGAAGAGCAATAAACATACAAAACTCATTACACACAGCAAATAGAAATAGCACCAAGAAAAGAGATGAACCTGTTGATTACAAATCCCATTGTTTATAAAAGGAAGGGAGAGATATTTTAGATATATTAAGTATTATTCTTCTGTCTCCATATAACAAAACTACGGGGTAATGTAGTTCAAGATTTTTCACACTTTATAAAATATCAGAACTATTTATCTGTGAAAATTTCTCTGGAAGTCCAAAACACAAAACACATTAAAACAGAGTAAGAAAGAGGAGAAGCTCAGATCCAGCCCCTTTCCTCACACTCAGGGACACCCCAGCCCTATGATAACCAAGAGATTGGAGAGCACAGATTGAGTATCTTTTTGGACTGGCATTGCCAGATATTATCCAATAAATACTACCAGAAAAGCTGTTGAAACTTTCTGAGTCTCAGCCTTTATCATCCTACAAATGTTAATAATGGAAACCTATAAGGAATGCAGAGAACATAAAATGAGCTAAGCAGGTAAGCAGTCCCTGACACACAGCAAGCTCTTAACCAGTGTTACTTCTCTCTTTACCATTAAACTCAGCATGGATTTTGCATTCTCCGAAAATCTTCCTTATTATTTCAGACATACAAAACTATCTTTTCTAGTAAGTCCTATTACACTTTTATATCAGTACAACACTTTGCTGTTTCACCATCTGCCCTTACTACTATTAACAAAATAATCATAGCAGTTACTGTTTTATTAATCATGTATTGGTTACACATTATAAAAGGATGTATATTTATTTTCTCAAACTTCCACGACATCCTGTGAGAGTAATTTTTCTCAGTGTACAGAAAAAAAATGAAGTAGGTCCTCTGTCAAGGTGCTATAAAGAGTAATTTGCAGAGAGCCCATGTATGAACATAGATCTGACCTTGAAGTCTTAGTCTGAGCTGTCAAGACCTCATGCTTCATCTCCTGGATGAGGCTGTAAATTCCTTGAGGCTAGGGAATTACAGGTCATCCATTCACTCATTAACCAATATTTTATGGAGCGCTACCTACGCACAATTCTAGGTACAGGAAACAAACAGAATTTCCTGTTTTCCCGTAAAAACACAAAGCAATGTTTAGTACCATTAGTTGGGGGGGCGGGGAATGTAAATTAAAACCTAAATGAGATAGCACCACATAACTAGTAGGATAGGGAAATAGATTACGATACTGAGCACTAAATGATACAGACTGAGTGGAATTGGTGATAAGATTGTAAAATGGTATAGTCACTTTGAAAAATAGTTTTGGTTTTTTTTTTTTTGAAGTAAACATACACTTCCTCTATAACCTGTTCCTAGATATATACCCAAGAAAAATGAAAACACATGTTTACATAAAGACACATTTCTAGCAGCTTTATTTATAATTGTCAAAAACCTGAAAACAACCCAAATTTCCATTAACTGATGAATGGATAAACAAATCTGACAGATTCATACCATGGAAGTATGCAGGAAGAAAAATGAAGAAACTACTGATCCATGCAACAACATGAGTGAATTTCCAAAGCGTGATGCTAAATGAAAAATGCTAGCTACAACAGGCTACTTACTGTATGATTCCATTTTTATGATTTCCAGGGAAAAAGAAACAGTACAGATCAACTGTTGCTAGGGACTACGGGGGATGGGGTGGGGGTGGCCAGAGGAGTTGACAATAAAGGGGCACCGGGGAACTTTTTGGGATGATTATAGCATTTTGCCAAACTGGCTAAGCATGGACAGGCAGAGGCTGAGCCGGAATGGATACCGAGTCAGCCTGGCTGTAATGGATTGTGCATGGAGATTTATGGTCCCCATTCTAACTATGTGCCTCACAAGTGCTTGCCTCCATTATCACCACAGGAAGCACAGTCCCAGGAGGAAAGTTTAACCTTGAGTAGAGGCAGAAGGAAAGAGAAGTTAAAATACCCCAGACTCGAACTGCTAGATTAAAAATCATTTGGGGTTTGTACATTGTAGGCTCATGGGCTTAACGATCCATGAAGGAGATTGGGAACAATCTTAAAAATATATGCCTGATACGGGGTGGCTGGGTGGCTCAGTCTGCTCAGGTCATGACCCTGAAATCCTGGGATGGAGCCCCATGTTGGGCTCCCTGCTCAGCAGGAGGGTCGGCTTCTCCTTCTCCCTCAGCCCCTCCCCCTGCTTCATGCTCTCTATCTCTCACACGCTCTCTCTCAAATAAGTAAATAAAATCTTAAAAAAAAAAAAAATACATGCCTGAAAATCCTGGTCCCTGTGGTCTCAAGAGCCTGAATCAAGAAACTAACCTCCAGGAGAATTAGCTCAACCATCTGCTATCACCTTGGTGGGAGAGGAGGAAGGTTCAAGGTGGTAAGGCAGGTATGGGCTTACTTCAGTCTCGATTTTCCCTCTCATGAGATCCATTGCAGTGAGTGATGTGTACTGGGGAGCACAAATGAAGAGTGACAACTGAGGACCATGAGTGAGTGATCTTGTTAGGACTTCAATGCCATATAGTCCTTCTCAATCTGGGTTCTTCATCTGAACGTTTGTGTGAACAGATCACACAAATGATTTACCAGATTCTTCCAAGAATGCTACATAAGTAGGGCAATTTAGATGCATGGAAGAAAACTACATTTATGACATAATGGTGGTTTCTTGGGGGCATGAGGGCTTAACTCTTTCAGAACCCTGCTTGAAAAAGGCTAAAGCAAAAAAGATTTCCCAAGCTACAGGATCAGAGAGTGACTAAAAAAGACAGTCTCATTGTGCAGACTTGGAAAGAGAGTATGGCCACCGAAGATTCCCATTCTGTGGGATCAGAAAATGAGGAAAGCACACAGAGATGCTCATCTCCTAGATCAACACACATACCCAGAGCACTTGCTGTAAACTAGCATTTTTCAGGAACACTGTTCTCCTTTATCTATTACATTATGCATTTACCCTACACAATCAAATCTAAAGCATGTATTTGCTTTTGTACATTTGCAGTGTGTGCTTGTGTATATGTTTGTATGCATATGTACAGGCATATAGGTTCTTAGTGATTAGATTCCAGTCTCTACAATAACCGTGGACCCAATCCAAGCAGACTAGTGGTCAGCAGGGGCTATGATGGGCGCAGTACTCCTGGGACCATGAATTCTCCCTGCTAGTCCTTAACCCTCAGGGAATGGAACTCAGTCACAAATTCTGCCAAGCTCCCCACTGCTTAGAGAACTCTGTGATCCCCATATATCGTGAAGAAAAGAATATGTTTAATCAGTATTCCCGGTGTGCACACTGACAGCTGGAATGTAAGCCTGTGGTTCTTTAGGAGGGACCCCAAATGTGTCCTTAGAGTAATGTTGTTTATAAAATAACTTGGTGATTTCCTGTTGTTTCTGGCCCTAATGAACTCTTTACTTCTCATTTTAAGTAAGAAATCAGCATGGTGCTTTAGAAAGACCTTTGTTCTAAAAGGGAGGAGATCTGGCTTCTTTTCTTCCCCTACAGATACCTGTGAGGTGTTATGTACAGAACACTTAATACATATTTATTTAATTGGATTGAACTCTACTGGCTGCAACTCTAAATGGCTCTGTTAATAATAAAATATTTTTTCTATTAACATATAATTTGCTTATATATTTGTTATCTGTCTCTTCCCCTAAAAAAATAATATATATATACACATATATATGCATACACATACACACACACACACACACACACACACACACACACACACACTTCATGAGCTGAAGGTGCTTGACGGTTTTATTTACTGAAGTATTCCCAATGCTTAGAATAGTTGTGGGCCCCCTAGCAGATGATCAATAAATATTTGTTAGATAAATGAACAACTTTTCATTGAGCTTTATGAAATGACAGGCATTGTACTAAACAACTTAATATATATTATGCTATTTCATCAAGTGTGTCTGAAACTTTAATGTGTAGATGCATTCCCTGAGATCTTTATAAAATGCAGATTCTGTTCAGGGTTGTGGAGACAGGGATTCTGCATTTCTTACTAACTTCTAGGTAATGATGCTGTTTCATGTACCAGACTTGCAGTAGCAAGGATCAAAACCTCATACCAATCCATTATCTATCTACTATTCCACCTTTATTTTTCAGAGAAAGAAAATAAGACTTCTGCATGTTAAATAACTTATCCAGTGACTAGGAGAATCTGATAACAGAAAGAAACAAACAATGCTTTTGAGTCACAATTCCTGAAAAATACATATCCAAGTACTTGCCTTTTTAAAATTTTATTTTATTTCAGAGAGAGACAGACAGACAGACAGAGATAGTGAGAGAGCCCAAGTGAGAAGGAGAGGGAGAAACAGACTCTCCACTGAGTAGTTTGTCCAGTGAGGGGTAGGATCCCAGTACTGTGAGATCATGACCTGAGCCAAAGACAGACACTTAATTGAGATACCAGGTGCCCTGTGTATATGCATTTAGACTGTGGCAGATAAATGTTTCAAATGTGCTTAGAGCTAGCTCTCTATATATATCTAAGACATATCTCTACAGAGATGAAGAACCTCACTCATTCATTCAATGAAAGATTTACTGAAGGTCCTCTCTTGGTAGCCTTCTGTCTATACGAATGTCTTACCTTGTTTTGAAGATTATTCTAAATCCATCCAATCCATCCATCATCCATCCATCCATCCATCCCCCATCCATCATCCATCCATCTATCATCCATCCATCCACCCATCCATCCATCCATCCATCCATCCATCCATCCATCCATCCATCCATCCATATCCACCATCCATCCATCCATCCATGTCTACCTGGCATTAGAAACAATCAGTTTCTCAGGCACCATTCTTCAATAAAACAGTCCATAACTACCCTTAAAGGAATCTCCAGTAGGTTCATGGTTTTCCTACTCATCCATAGGTAATAGTTCAAGTGTCGTCTTATGTGGCACACAAAAGCTCATTCAGAATTTGGCATGATGTATCCAGGATCTTTATTTGATGTTGTTGTTGTTGTTGTTGTTTTGTCATTGTGGTGGTAATAAAATACACATAAGAAAATTTACCCTTTTAGCCATTTTAAACTACACAATTCAGTGGCATTTATTACATTTACAATGCTGTGCAACCATCGCCACTACTTCCAGACATTTTTATCACCTCACACCCACTGAGCAGATACTCCCCACTCTCTACTCCCTGCAGCTTCTGGCAATGACTTCCTGTACTTATGAAAGTCTCTATTCCAGGCGTATCATGGAAATGGAATCATATATTATAAGGCTTTTTACATATGGCATATTTCACATCGTGTTTTCAAGGTTCCTTTGTTTTGCATACGTCTCGACCTTTCATTATTTTTTATGGCTAGATAATATTCCATTGTATGAATATATTACATTTTGTTTATCCATTTGTCAGCTGAAAGACATTTAGGCTGTGGTCACCTGTCAGCTACTGCAAATAGTCCTGCTATAAATATTCATATACACTTTTTTTTTTGAACATTTGTTTTCAATTCTTTTGGTTCTATATCTAAAGGTGGAATTGGGAGGTAATGGAGTAATTCTATGTTTACATTTTTGAGGAAACACCAAACTGTTTTTCGTGGGGGCTGAACCATTTTACATCACTACCAGCACTGCACATCCTTACCAACAACATAATTTTCCATTTTTTGATTATAGAGCCTAGTGAATACAAAGTGGTATCTCTTTGTGACTTTGATAATCACTTCCCAAGTAACTAATGGTCACATCTAAGATCTTAATCAAAACTATAAATGTGATTTAACATTATATTTAACATCATATCTCTTCTTTCTTCTTTCTGACTGATATCCTTATAAGAGGAAATTGGACACACTAAACATCGGGGTCTATGTGCACAGAGCAACAACTATGGGAAGGGGCAACATAAAGGCAACCATCTAGACGCCAAGGAGAGGCAACTTAGAGGAAATCAAACTGTTGACACCTTAAACGTGGACTTCCAGCCACCAGAACCTTGAGAAAATAATTTTTTTTAATATTTTATTTATTTGACAGAGAGAAACACAGTTTGAAAGAGAACATAAGCAGGGGGAATCAGAGAGGGAGGAGCACGTCCTCCACCAAGCAGGGAGCCTGATGCAGGGCTCGATCCCAGGACTCCGGGATCATGACCTGAGCCCAAAGCAGACACTTAATGACTGAGCCAGCAGGTGCCCCAAGAAAATAAATTTCTGCTGCGTAAACTATCCAGTCTGTGGTATTTTGTTATGCCAGTCCAATAAACTGATGCAGCCTCGGTGGAAGATTAGGCAGGAAAGAGCCCATTCAATATCTTGCTATATATAGGAAGCTTGGTGATCCTTGGCTATGGAATCCCAAATCTTTTATTGCTCTTTAACCCTTACTAGCTGTGTGTTCTTGGTTTTTCCAAGTGACCTTGGTTTCCCCAAACTCTTCCTACATGTATAAAATGGGAATACTAATGGAGAAACTGTGATTGTCCTATCTCATTACAGAGGGTTTTAAATCAATGCCTAGCCACTTACTTGCTCACCAGAGTCTCACTGTAAAGGACTATGAGATTTTAAAGAGGGAATCTATGCAGAAGGGCTTTCTAAATTCTAAAGTGTTATAAAAATGCTCATTAATACAATCACAACATCTACAAAACTCTTAGTGGGGGGGAAGGAAATCAATTGGTGTGTTATTTTGTTTTGAGTGCAGGGTCAGGGTGTAAAGTGGCATCCACGCCCCTTCGGCTGTCAGCAACCAACAATTAATCCATCTCAGAGTATGTTTAAACATCGGGAATCATGTATTTTCCATTCACCAGCTGGAAGACTGCCATCCAAAACAGCCAGCATCAGCTATCAGTGAAATTAATACTTGCTGCTACTAAGAACTCATTCATCCACCAGCTCCTTCACTTCTACTAGTTCATGCAAAGTGGCCAACCCAAGTTCCTTTTGGTTGAGTTTAGGCATCTAAGTGAGGCCTGAGATTCTCACTCTGGTATCTAATGGATCAAGGATTCATCACCTGTAGAGCATTCATCTGTCCTGGAAAATGTGCTAGACATTTTAATACATGCATCATCTTATGTAACGCTTACATCAATTCTTTAAAGTAGGGTTATAACAGCTCCATTTTAAATTTAAGTAAATTGAAACTTAGAGAGGATAGTGATTTTCCATTCACTCATTTGACAAATTATTAATTGAGCACTTCCTTTTTGCTAATTCCTGATGACAAATTATTAATTGAGCACTTCCTTTTTGCTAATTCCTGAGTACTATCTGCTAGATAACATGAAACCTGCAGAGGGGGAAGGTCACAAAAAAATAAACAAGCTAATATATTGTAGAATTTTTGTTGCACAAAGAAAATTTACAACATAGACAGTCACAATATGAAAGGTAAAAATCTCAGTGGGGGAACAGACAACAACAAACCAAAATGCAGATAAACAGAGATTTAAGTCCAACGAAGGACTTCAAAGAAGTGGTAAAAGTTCAGCTGGGTGGAGGTACTTCGAAAACCAAAAGATGAACAGCCATCTGTCCAAGAGGGCAGCATGGAGACAGTTCTGGAAGACACAGTTTTGGTTTCTGTATCTGACCATGAGGAACCTTGTACTTTTATGGTAAAGGAGTTGATACATTCTCCTTCTAACTAAAGTTAAGTTAGGAATCTTAGGGGCCCTGAATGACTCAGTTCATTAAGCCTCTGCCTTCAGCTCACAGCATGATCTTGGGGTCCTGGGACTGAGCCCCATGTAGGGCTCCCTGATCAGCAGGGAGTCTTCTTCTCTCTTTCGCTCTGCCCCCCCCAGCTCATGTTTTCTCTCTCTCACTCACTCTCTTTAATAAAATATAGTAATAATAAAAAAAAACAGTTAGGAATATTTGTATAGATCCAAGGGCCAAATTGCCAAATTTAAGACCTTTTTGTGACAGTTACCAACTGGTGTCTTAGGGAATTCATTCCATCCTTCTGAGGTTCAGCTTTCAAATCTGCCTTGTTAATCTTAGAGTGCTATTCTGAGGATCGATGGGGCAGTATACATGAAGGTGCTTTAAAATGTGCTATACAAACCAAAGACCTTACTGAAAAGAGCAATGACTTCCTATAGAAATATGTGATCCACAACTGTCATTCAAAATGATGTAAATCCAATTGGTTAAACATCCTCCAGAAGACTTTACCAAGTTGGATTCTTGAAAACAGCCCTGACCATGAATCTCCTGACAACCCATAGTTAGCTCTCAATTGCCTGAAGGATAAGAAACATGCCATACAGCATTTTTCTCCTTCTAACACCCTCCCAAACTCTGCCATCGTTTCCCAAACTTCCAGTATTTTGAGAATCATCCTGGGGCTCATGGGGATTGTTAAAGATCCAGATTCCAAGGTATATTGACTAACTTACTGAATCTGAAGCTTGAACAAATGAATCTGTGTACAATTAATAAGCACTATGGATGATTCTTATAGTTGCCTTATTTGGAAAAGTGCTATAGGTCATCAGTCCCCCAACATATATGTACAGAAGAATCACCTGGGGAGCCTATGAAAAAATAAATTCCTGGCAATAACTTCCAATGAAATTTCTAATTTAGTGTGTTTGAGATACAACTGAGGAGATGCATTTTTTTTTTTTTTAAGATTTTACTTATTTGACAGAGAGAAACACAGCCAGAGAGGGAACACAAGCAGCGGGAGTGAGAGAGGGAGAGGCAAGCTTCCCGCCAAGCAGGGAGCCCGATGTGGGACTCGATCCCGGGTCTCCGGGATCATGACCCGAGCGGAAGGCAGTCGCTTAACCAACTGAGCCACCCAGGCGCCCCTGAGGAGATGCATTTTTAACAAGCATGCGTCACTCCCCTGTCTCCAGTTGTTGTTGGTGGTTCACTGTTTAAATATAAGTATTGGTCTAGAATGGGAGAAATTACTGTCTACCATACACTCTGAATTTCCATATTCTTGTCATCACCCCTTCCAAAATTCATAGGATGAAGGCTAAATTCCCTGTGGGATAGTATATAGAGGTGAGGTCTTTGGGGTATAATTAGATTTTGGTGGTGGATCTCTCATGCACGACACTTGTACCGTCCTAAGAGGAAACATCAGAGAAATGATCTCTCTCGTTCTACCATGGGACGTCACAAGAAGAGGGACATCTGTACACAAGAGAGCCCTCACCAGACAGGAGATCTGTTGGAGGCCTGATGTTGGACTTTCCAGCCTCCCGAGCTGTGAGAAATACAGGTTGTTGCTTAAGCTGCCCAGTCTCTAGTATTCTATTATTGCTGCCTGAACTAAGAAATAATCCAGCCCACACGAGGCTTCTCTGAATTACTGAGCTTTTCAATTGCCTGTGTATGACTTTCCCCAGCTCAGCTACAATCATCAGTGGGAGAAAATGTGCCTTGAAGCAAATGCGTTGAAGCCAGCACCAAAGAGGTTTGGGTTTGGGGGTCGTAGGGGGTGGGCCTGAGGATGGCGATGGGTGAAGCTAATAGGTGTCTCTGTGTTCACTCCATCAATGACAGACTTGCAGCTGGAGGACAACCTAGAGGTTTGTTTCCTGCAACCAGTGGTGAGATTTCAAGCCACCTTCTACCGTTTTTCCCTCTCTGGAAGGTCTCTACTTTTTCTCCTGCGATAAAGCTAGTCCATTCTCTCTTTCTTAGAGTCTTCTGAAGCATGGGAAAACAGGAGCCAAATCTGAAGCTTGAACAAATGAAGCTTCCTTTCTCTTCATATCTAAATTAAAAACAGTCCAATCTGCTGCCTCCTATCCTTAGAGACGGTTTAGGAGCTGTTTCTGGCCCAGGCAAAGAACTGAAGACCAGGGGTCTACCTAAATCATGCTTTTGAAAAGACTAGTATGTTCTTATCATGTACACCACTGAATCCACTGGATTCCCCCTTTTCCCCACATCTGATGGACTTAAATTTTTTAATGGCTCCCAATGCTCTTCTAGTTAAGACTGAAATTACTTACAAGCCTGCTAGAATGTATACCATCTAGTCTCTGCTATGGTTGAAGCTCACCCATTTTCCACTCAGAGTCTTTCTTATCTCCCATTCTCTAGCCAAGATTCAGCCAAAGTGGTGTTTCCTTTAGAAGCTGTCTGCAGGGATGCTTGGGTGGCTCAGTTTGCTAAGCATCTGCCTTCAGCTGGTCATGATCCCAGAGTCATGGGATCGAGTTCCACATTGGGCTCCTTGCTTAGCAGGAAGCCTGCTTCTCTCTCTGCTGCTTCCCCTGCTTGTGCTCTCTCTCTCTCTCTCTCTCTCTCTCTCTCTCTCTCTTTCTCTCTCTGAGAAATCAAAAGGTAATCTGAGAAATAAAAAGGTAAGATCTTTAAAAAAAAAAAAAAGCTGTTTCCAGAACAGTGCAGGCTCTCTGCAGGAAGTTAATGATCTCTTAGCTCTTGTACTTTTTTTTTTTCTTTATGTCACTTTTATCACACTTATAATTAAAATAATAACAATTATGAAATTAGTGGCTTAATAAATTAGTGTTAAATTTTCTACTAGGATGTCAATTCCATGAGGAGAGGGGACTACTTTTATATTTAGCATCTTCAGAGTTTAGTAGGAAGTCAGGGGCCCAATAAACCTTTTTTGAAAGAATAGAAAATGGGAAGTGAAGAATATTTATAGGGAAAGCCTCTATGTTGGTTTCCTTTGGTCTACATTTGCAAACATGAATAAATTAGTAGAATAGCAGGATGCCTCTCTGATCTTCAAACTCTAGGCAGAATTGGCAGGAGACCCTAATTCCAAAGGCCTTAGATATCTGAATATACTCAGCTCTGAGAGTATTTTTCTACACATTTTTAGAAACACCCCCCATAACCCCTAACTTGGAAATCTTGGCTTTTAATCCCGGTTTCCAGACCCGCTTTTCTCCTTTGTACCATGCTGAAAATTTAGACTTAAGGCTCACTCTGTCTTTTGCTTTATAAATATGTGAATGTATCTAAACCATTTCTGAAAATTTCTGAAGATGTCAAGGGGTCAAGGGAGGCAGAAAAAAATGTTCATATCACAGTGGTATAAACAACCTTCAAAGTCTCCAGTCACCACCAGTTCACCAGCATGTAGTTTCCCCCACCGCATGCTCTCAGCTCTGACCTTGTCTTCTCCCAGCCTCCCATTATATAGACCTATATCCCTCTCCCTTAACACTCCTTTTTCCTCATCCATGTCTCATGCTGATCTCAGGAGTTCCAAAGAAAATACTCTCCTATTCTTCAACAGATACATTTGCTCCCCCTTTTAAAGCCCTGACATATTGCAAAAGTGAATCTGACCCACTTTGAGTAGTATTTTGGGTTATTTCTTCAAACAAAGATAGTTTCCTTCCCAAGAAGAATCTCATTGTCAGATGGTAAGATGGCATTTACTATTTTCATTTCATTGTTATCTCCTCTTTAGAAACTTCAGTTTGTGTCATTTTCCCCCAAACGGTATATTACTATAGATATTTGAGTGAAGTCTTCCAATTGAAAAACAAAGTGATAATGGAATTACATAGAACAATAGTTAGGGGGCACCTGGGTGGCTCAGTTGGTTAAGCAACTGCCTTTGGCTCAGGTCATGATCCCGGAGACCGGGGATCGAGTCCCACATCAGGCTCCCTGCTTGGCAGAAAGCCTGCTTCTCCCTCTCTCACTCCCCCTGCTTGTGTACCCTCTCTTGCTGTGTTTCTCTCTGTCAAATAAATAAATAAAATATTAAAAAAAAAAGAACAATAGTTAGGGAGGCATATAAATCTGGGTTAAAATCTTGAATCTACAACCTATGAGACTACAGTTAAGTTCCTTCAACTCTCTATTATTCCACTTCCCTATCTGTAAAATTAAGATTATACATATACATATATATAATATATAATACATATATTATATATATATATTTTACACACAAAACATATGCTTGTTTCTTTCCCCTTGGCTGTCCAACATCCTTTCTCTCTTACCATTCTGATCACATTGAGACTTTTCCCTTGGGAAGTAACTTCTCATACTGCATATAGCCAGGTGAGAGGAGGACAACTTTAGCCCTAACCCAGTGCAAACTAACTCGATGTGTGATATTCTCTTGGCCATAACATTAGTTCATAAAACACCCAATTAGAGTCCAAATAAGATAATTTGCTTGACTGTTGTGGGGACACATCTGGTCTATTCCTGTGATGTGAAGAAGGAAGCAAGATATCATAATTCCTGATGGTAACCATCTTGCAACCATAAGGAAAATCAGATTGGCAAAAGGTTGAAAGAAAAGCCAAGGTAACCACAAAGAAATGAAGATTCAATCTGACCAAACTTTTCCTACGTCCATATATTTCTGGCTTTTTCAATTATGGGAAGTAATCAATGCCTCTTTATCACTGAAGCTAATCATAAGTGGTATTAGTAACAACTTACCAAAAGCAAGCTAAATAATACACTCATTACCTTAGTGATTTATATTTTCTGTTCAATTTTGCTTTATGTTTCATATTTGCAACATCATTATTTTTTTATTATCTGGTAAGACTAGACTATGGTTGTGATATTCTTTTATTGAATATTAGACCTTTCATCTACTTACATTTCCTTAATAAATATAAAATCATTTAATTAATTTCAAAGATAGGACAGTTTGAATTTTGACTTGAATTAAATTAAATCTAAAAATCAAGGTTAATAGATTATTTTCTAATATTTTCTCTTCCTATTCAGGAACTTAATGTATCCAACCATTTAATCAAATCTTCTTTTAAATTATGACATGATTTTATAGATTTATTTATGACTATATACTGCCCATTTAACTTATGCTTCAATATTTCATAATTTGTTACTATTATGAAAGGATGGTTAGGTATCTTTTTTCAACAGAAATTATTAATACACTAACATCCTTTTTGGCAGTTTAGTTTTCAGAAGCAGAATATCTTGAAAGTACATCACCTGGATCTTCTAATCATGTGTCAGCCACTGCCTACCTTTATTTCCTTGGGCAATTTACTTACCCCTGTGTGTCACAGAAAACCTATCTATAAATGAGATATTCCTCTTACGGGTGTGGTATTAAATGGGTTAATACATGGCAAAAGTATAGTAACTGACACATAAGAAGCCCTCTATAAATCTCAGTTATCATAATTTATTGCTGTCATTCTTTTTATGGTTGATGTTTCCACATTATGACTTCCAATTGCTTTTTAAAAGCAGATTCAGGGCACCTGAGTGGCTCAGTGGATTAAAGCCTCTGCCTTCGGCTCAGGTCACGATTTCAGGGTCCTGGGATCAAGGCCCACATTGGGCTCTCTGCTCAGGAGGGAGTCTGCTTCCCACTCTCTCTCTGCCTGCCTCTCTGCCTACTTGTAATCTCTCTCTCTGTCAAATAATAAATTAATTTAAAAAAATAAAAATAAAAGCAGATTCATATTTTCCTATTTCTCTATCCATCCATCCATCCATCCATTCAACTATCTATAACCTACCTACTATACAATACCTACTTTCCCCTTTAAGCTTTCTATGTAAATGAATTTGTGAGAAGATATAAAGTTAAAAGTGGCAATAATATCAGTGGACATATTTTATTTATAAAATTAAAGGAGATGCCAATGGACTTTCTTCATTGATTCTAATTGTGTTTATGACATTTGGTTTCAGAGTGACTCTATGATATTAAGAGTGAGGGAGGCTGGGTGGATCAGACATTTAGGCATCTGACTCTTGATTTTGGCTCAGTCATATTCTTGGGGTCTGCTTGAGATTCTTTCCCTCTGCATCAGCCCCCACCCCAAAGTAAATAAATAAATCTTTAAAGAAAAAAAAAAAAGAGTGGATCCTTTCTCCCCTGCCTCCTTCCTTTGCTCATTTCAGACTTTCCTGTTTCTTACTTCCTAAGTGATATATAAAAATGTATTTTATGGGAAAACCTCAAATGATAACACAAGTGAAACAATAAAAGTCAGAACTTTCTCTTGAACACTGACTCCATCTTTCTTTGCTTCAATATATTTTCTGACTATTTCAATATTGAAAATGTTTGCTAAATAAAAAAAAAAAAAAAAAAATGGGTGCCTGGGTGGCTCAGTGGGTTAACCTCTGCTTTCAGCTCAGGTCATGATCTCAGGGTCTTGGGATGGAGGCCTGCGTTGGGCTCTCTGCTCAGCAGGGCGCCTGCTTCCTCCTCTCTCTCTGACTGCCTCTCTGCCTACTTGTGATGGCTCTCTCTCTCTGTCAAATAAACAAATAAAATCAAAAAAAAAAAAGAAAAGAAAAGAAAAGAAAAAAAATTCAATACATATCTCAAGTCTTCTGGTATATGTGTACACAGACACAAATATAATTTGAAGGGTTTGTTTTTCTTGATAATTTACTATTTTTAACCTTCCATTTTTTTGTTCAAATTGATCTATACACCCCCTTTTTGTTGTTGTATAATATTCCATGGCTTCTGCATAATAATCCACCAAAGTTCATAATTTATTTAACCATATCCCTCCTACATGGATATTTAGATATTTCAATTTTCATTATTACAAATAGTACTATAAAGAATTTCCTTATATACAGAATATGTACAACATTGATACAATTGTCTACAAAGCTGTCCTAAGTTTATCATCAAAGATATAATAGGTATGATTGGTCTGAATAGAAAATTCAATAAATACTTTTCTACCAGGAAATCATCTGATCCAAAGTCACATAAATAATAACAATAAACCTAGTCAAATAAACTCTTACATAATGATAGCAAGGGTAGTGAAAAACTATACTCAAAATTGATTAAAATATAATATAAAGACGGCCGGTGAACTATGGTAACAAGGATGCTTGGTGATAATTATGTACTACTGATAATCTTAGAAACATGAAAAAAATCATCATAACAACATAAAGCAAAACTGCTCAGAACATATGGAGAATGCCGGAAATGTAATTAGAGTTATCAGATCCAGATAATTAATATAACTGTATGCTGTTATAAAGTAAGAAAAAAAAGAAAAAAAAATTAAGACAATTTGTTCTTAAGGGGTGGGGAGATACATCACAATCCTCAAAATAGATTATTTTTCAAATCAAATAGACTTTGCCTCAGTCCAGTTCTTACAGCTTGTTCCTCCTCTTTGTCCTCAATGCCATGTCTAAAAAGTTGATATGGCGACTGTCACAGCCCCGACTATTAAGAATGTCACTCGCCTCAGATTCATAGCATGGGAGAATAGCTGAAAACCACACAAGAAGCTTGTTTATTTTTAAAATGTGAATATATATATATGAATATATAAATAAACCCCATCCCTTCATAGGGAACACATGTTCCTTTTCTATAAATAGAGCTTATATTTTTTTAAAAAATTGAAAATTTACCAGCTAAGTTGCAGAAAAGAGAATTTGTGTTCTTCAGATCCTTTTAAAAACAATTTTAAAGAACTAGAAATTACTAATATGAAATTTGAGTACAGATGACCAATAACTGAAAACAATTTTGAAAAATGAATTCCTAACTAATAGGTAAAAGATAAAGTGTGGGGCACAGTGGAGGAAATTTGTTACATACAATGTGAAAAATTGTTTAGAGTGTTTCTTAAATGTTTACAGTCTTATTCAAAATAAATTGTATGTGCAAAAAGCAAAATTTGTTGTTCACCTCAAATACACAGAATAAGTATTCTGTAATATTTCAAAAAATGAGAGATTTTTATTAAATATAGAAATATATTTTTTTTTAAAAAATTTTCCACAAAACATCTATGGCAAGGGCCCAGGGTGCCAAAACCTTGTATTTAAATGAATGCAGACCCTTCAAAGGTTTATTTTTTCTTACAAACCTACCAATATCAATGATCTAAATCTATTATTTCAAACTTTGGGATAATTTGGATGATTAAAAAAATCACAGACACCTATTAACTCCAACAATGCATCATAGGAAACCGATAAAATTTCACACACACAAAAATTGGTAAAAACACAGAGTTCAAATCCTAGTTCTGACACTGCTTTTTTTTTCACCAAAATTTAGCACTTTGCTACTGTATCACACTGACTTTTTGGAACCTCTCTTTTATCTTCTGTAAAAGAGAGAGTAGAAAAGGAGGGCTCTATCTATGCTTTTTTGCTAAATCCCATGCTATGATTGTTATTTTCAGATCTCAAAAACACAAGAAAAATGGTCTGAGAGACATCTGGTTAAAAAAAAAAGTGCAGATTGGATAAATGCATGTATCTCTGTTTTCTCTTTAAATCTTTCAGTAAAGGGATTTTAAAAAGTGATAAACCCAGAGGGAATATGCATTTTCCCATAGCCTTAATGCTGGATAAATAGTATTTAACTTACTATTGTTATTGTTTGAAAGCAGAGGATGGGGAAATCTAAGAGCCTACCAAGAGGGGCACCAATAGGGAGCAAGTGAGGTGGATCACCACTGAGGAATGGGGAAAAGAGTTAGAAATTAGAAATGTCCAGTTACTCAGAAGGCAGCAGCAAGAACTGGGCTCAGATGAGAAGTATTGGATGAAAGTATGAGTAGGGAAACTGTTCTCAAATTCTCCCTCTTAGCACATAGAGCCAGAGAACGATGAGCACCTCCCCATCTCTTAAAATGGAAAATATATTTACTTATTAAACTGAACCATAGAAGCACAGGCCCCTGTGAGACCTGAAGCAGTAGAGAACAGCGATAAAAAGAATGAGATTTAGTGGAAATCTGCATACTTCATCATGAGACCCCCCCTACTGCCTCTTTTCTCCAACGTAACTGGGACGTACTCCCCAAAAATGGAGCCTGAAGGATTCCTATGAAGCTTCAACTTACAAATCAGGATAGTCAGTGCCAAGCTCTCCAAGTTTTGATCAATTACCCCGCAAGAAACACACTAGGAAAAAAGTGGGTATATTTAAATTATTCATTTAAATATGAATAATACCTAGGGACTATCAGAAATTTAAGCAGAACCTTCATTCTGAAGATGGCAAAAACAAACAAAAGGAATTGGAGAAAAACAGTTTCAAAGCACAATGAAATAATGACTATAATCAATATCACTAGATAGCTAAGAGAAAATATTAAAGTTACAAATAAAGAAAAATCAGAAAGCAACT
>PITA01004432.1:0-123555 GCA_004023965.1 Spilogale gracilis
TAAAAAAATGTTTAAACAAAATTCACCTTTATTTCAATAATAAATATGATCTTATTTTTCACGTTTACCCTTATAGTTTTTTGCCACTGCATTTATTTTCCCACTTTTCTTTTTTCTAATTAACACAAAAATTTTTTTCTCAATGCCACATATACCCATATACTTCAGGAAAGCCTTTTCTGTTGCATTTATGAAATTATAGTTTAACTCTTCCTTTGGTTAAAGCCCACTGCACACAATTCTTACATTTGTCTTGTTTTTATGGTATTTCCTTTCTGTATCTCACAACTAAGAATCCTCCTATTTTACACATCATTGGTTACTTCCGTGGTAATTCAGGGGCTAACTTGAATCAAGGATGCTCACCCATCATTTATCTTCAAAGAGAATTATTTTCTTATTGCCTTTTCCATATTCCTGAAAGATTTCTATGAGATCATCTATACATGATGCATCCCTAATATTGCTGTGGCACAGATGTCAAATATTTTTGACACAACTTATTTTGACACCTGGCTGTTTTCACTTAGGCTCCTGGTCATCTCTCTGATGAGGATGCTCTGTTGGGGAGATGTGTTGGAATTTCTTCAATATGGTGTGGAGCCTTAATTACCTGAGCAGCATTTTTTTTTTAAAGATTTTATTTATTTGACAGAGAGAAACACGGCGAGAGAGGGAACACAAGCAGGGGGAGTGAGAGAGGGAGAAGCAGGCCTCCCGCCGAGCAGGGAGCCCGATGTGGGACTCTATCCGGGGTCTCCGGGATCATGACCTGAGCCGAAGGCAGTTGCTTAACCAACTGAGCCACCCAGGCGCCCCACTTGAGCAGCATTTTACAAAGAGCACAGGTGAAAAATAGAGGCAAACCTGTTTATGTCTTTCTGGAAATTCCTGTTACAGAAACTCATTTTCTTTCAGAAAATCACTTTGTCCCAAACACATATTTTAGAACGCAGATGAAATATACGTAATGGAGATAATAATGGCAATTTCAAATTAGAACTCAGGTATCCAAACTATAACATACTGCCTTTACAATATCCTTTCCCGAAACTCTCCTCTTCTGTTCTCTGTGAGTTCTACATGATTACATAGATAGAGCATTTATTCAGCCCACTTCTCTTTCTCTATGGCTCTTTGGAACCATGAACACAACTCAGCAAGGATTTGATGGATTGAAATAAAGCCCATTCATGAATCTCTCTCAAATTCCAGAGTCTATTTCAATTCTATTCAATTTAAAAGGTATTACAAATCTTCAATTATATGCCAACATTATTTTAAGTATTGAAAGTGATAGAAAGATAAATATGTATAGTTCATTCTGCTATAATGCTTGTTTTAAAAGTGCACATTAGTCCCAACACAACTGATATATATTAAGGGACAATTTGAGTGTAATTCAAAATGTGTGTTTGCTTATGCATGATCTCATCTGTGAGAAACGCTAGCTGAATGCCAAAAAGTACACCCAGCTGAACAGAGGCACCATGTAGGAATACACAAAACACACACATATGCATGTCTCAAACATCTACCAGCTGCTACAGTTCACTTGTGTGTTATGAGTCCCACTGGTCCACATCTTGTGTTAGAACCTCCCATCCAATTTAAATTAGCCCTACTTCTACCACGTCACAATAACTCACAATGTGCAACTGTCCTGTCTTAGCCAGAATTCAAAGATGACCTCCAATCACTCATGTCCTCGTATGGTCCTCTGCTCTTGGGTGGGAGGGACTTATAACTTACAGAGGTGATAGGTTATCTCTCCTATGATTATGACATATTATATAGTAAGGGTAAAGAAAACTGACAGATATAATTAAGTTCCCTAATCAACGTAATTAATCCCTAAGTTAACTTTCACTGATTTAAAGTAGATTATTTTGGGTGAGACTTAGTTAATCATGTGTGTCCTTAAAAAGAGAATCTCAAGATCAAAGATAAAAGAAGTTAGAGATGCTGCCCTGCTGGGCTTCAAGAAGGACACAGCCATGTTGGAAGGAGCTGAGGCCTCCATCCTGCCACCCCAACTTCTATTCTGCTAACAACTTGAATGAGCTCAGAAGAGAATCAGAACTTGAACAGAGACTGCAGTCTTGGAGGCAGCCTTGATGTTACCTGTGAGATTCTGAGCGGAGGATACAGTTGAGCTTTGCCAAGACTTCTAGCCTGCAGAACCACAAGATATAATATGGGTGCTGTTTCAAGTCACTAAGTTTGTGGTGATTTGTTATGCCAGCAATAGAAAAACTAATAGAGTTTCTGATGCCTATATCCACAAACAAATTTGCAGCCATTTTCAAAGTCAAGTGCCATTTTAGGGCAATATTCACATGTTTTTTCACCATTTATTATGTGTGAAAGTATGCTGCTTCCTTTTACTGGGTTCTTATCTTTTTTAAAAGTGGCACTAACAAATTTCTTAAGTGTTGTGACCCAATCTCATTTTTCCCATAAGCCTTGTGGCTTTTACTGTGCAATTTTACACAGCACAGCTATTTGGGGGGAATCCATAAATCATCTTATATTAGAATAGGCTGTACTCAGAATAAAGGAATCCTTTCTCACATATTTATAAAGCAAGTATCCAACAAGGACTAAAATCTTTTATAATAGCATTCAATGTAGTTGTTATATTTATACTTAAATTATCTCTTTAAAGTCATAAATATTATGTGAGGTCTAAGAAATAAAACAAGTTACTACAGGGTTATTTTTTCCAACCTCTATCCTTGAAACAATAGGTGAGCCTGAGATTTCATTTGGGAATTATTACCATAAGTGAATTTTTTTTTCTATGTCCCACTTTTCATAAACTGAAGCATCTAATTGTCTCCTCCATTGGATTTCTAAGTTTCTCCCTTCAGTGAGTGTTTAGAGGATATAGTAAGATATGAAATGTATTTAAGAGTACTTTTATGAAAAATTATCCATGACCTTAAAATATCCATTTTTAAAATAAATAAAACTACCTCATAGTCTTACAAAGAAAAACTCTCTAAACAAGGCTATGCCATTGCCAATCAATAATACTCAGATTCACTCTATATTAGATTCTCTAATTTTTTACATACCACATGCATTCTCTGGTTCACTCCTTCTAATGAAGCCCATCACTGTCTATTACTGAAGAGCAAATTGATGAAGTAAAGGAGAACTGAGTTACACCTGACATTTTCATGAATTTTAACTAAGATGGTAACAGTGCTTTCATCAAGAAAAGAAATTCTCTCTCAGCTGCACCCACATCTACATCAAGAAAAACTCATGTCAACATGAAACTTCCTCCTACTTTCACTAGAACCAAAGAGAAGGCATATGAAAATGTGTCAAGATGATGAATGGAGACATAATATATGACATCTGCTTAACTTCTTTCTCCATTCAAATTGCAAATCAGCAACAATTTTACATTTATTATCAGTATTAGCATTTGCAATATTTATGTTGGATCTCTATAGAGGTGTTTGTGGCTACCTTACACTGTTCCTGAAAGCCCTCTTCTGTTACATCTGCATGACCACCTGAGGCACCACCATGTTGATATATACAGTAGATTTACTTGGGAATGTAAATGTTTAAAACTGAGCCAATCAAACTCCTTCCCTGGGATTTTAAGAAGTCCAGGGGATTAAGAAAGCCATAACAGTCTCCCCATTATAAAAATTGCAAGATATAAAACTCTGTTCTTGAGAGCCACAGTTCCTATACATCAAGCATGAGTGATGTTGAAGCATATGGCATAGATAAACAGAGACTAAAGAGAAAAGAGAAAAGTCTTGATGGCAGAGCTGGATTTTCAGGGATACCACCTTCCCTATAATTTGGTTTTCAGTAGTCATGTATTTCCAGAGTCAATATATTCCTCTGCTCTCTCTCCACTAATTTACTTGGGTTTCCACCCCTTGCAAGCAATGAAATCCTAATTAATACACTGAGAGAGGCAGCATATAAATAAACATATGTCATTTAGCTTCCTGTTTGTGCCTTCGGCTTTCTCAGTTTACTAATTCAGTATAATGTTTTGGTCCTTGCTCAAGAATGTTTCAGCCTCAAAGTACTGACATCTCTGTGTAGGATTCTCAACAGTTGGGACAGGAGACAGTGGGATGTAGTGGGTAAAAGAAGGTAACTCTTCTAAGTAATATAATTTATTTTCTTGTATGAATTATTACTTCAGAGGTCTTGTCCTTGAAAAACAATTATACTGAAATGACTCAAATGCATTGACTAAGTTTATAAAACACACACCCTAACTGCCTTTCTAAGTTTCATGCTCTTCAAAGGTAGAAAATATGCCTTTCCAATTTTATATAGCTTGATATCAGACATATAATAGTTACATAATAAATGTTTGTTGAATCAAATAGAAGGACGGGAGCCATGTGGATGTGAAAGTTTGGGTTTGTGACTAAAGTCACACTTTAGAATCACACCTCATATCTGATGCTTAAAATCCTTTAAAATATTGATAAAATAAAAATTCAGTGTTAATTGGAATTCTCTATTTTGACTGTCAGTTCTCTCATTTAAAACATTAAAAGTGGTATCATGTATAATTTACTGAATAACAGCAAAAGCCATTCTGAAGTGTTATGAATATGTTTAAACAAGTGCACAAGTGGGGGATGAGATGTAGTCTTTCAATTGTGCAGTTTCAAGATCAAATTCTGCAGTGTGTCTGTGGGCCTGACCAGTATTCATGGAGGAGCTTTGAGGATTTTTGATCTTGCAGAACAATCAGTGGTGAAAGATCAAAGACTGGAACATTGAGGGCAAATATGGGGTTCATGAATTTTAAAAGCAATCGTGCCTTAAATAATTTCAGGGCATAGGATGAAGCTGCTGGTACTGATGAGATAGGTAGTCAGGAAGCCAACTTATCCTCTTTTAGGTGAATAGGAAAAGAAAATTATAGCCCAGAATACTGAATGATTCTTAATTTTTGCAAGCTAACGAATGACCTTTAATCAGTTCAAGCAATAAAAAAATGCTTATCAAGGTTGCTACTTAATTCCTGATAATTTCTCTTCACCTCTTGACTTATGCCATGAAAAACTTAAGCAAGGACTATCAAAAATTTAGAATGTGGGATAGTCATCTTTAATATAAAATCATATTAAATATATTTCTTGGGAATAACTATGTTACTGTATTTAATTTTACATAAAATTCAAACTAAAGTCACAGCCTACAAACTCAGCCCCTTAGGAGTTGTTTTAAATGCTTTAAGGAAATAAAAACGAATTAAACCATAGAGTTAGGGTCAGAGATAACAATGAAAGGAAGAGAAAAGGGTCCTTTATTTTGTTTAATTGGGGAATGCTCTCATTTGTTAATAGTCCTTCCCTCCCTTGCTTTTCTTGCAGTTTCTTCAGGAGGGAGAGAGGACCTGGGACCCCCTTGTGCCAGGATGAGCAGCCCATTTACTGAAGAACTAGACAGGTGGGGAAAAAAAAAAAAAAAAAAGGCTCCACAGGCCATATTCAGTCTGTTCTGCAACAAATATGGCTGTGTCCATTTGTTTGTAGATTGTCTGTGAATGCTTTCATGCTGCAGAAGCAAAGCTGAAAAGTTGCAACAGAGGTCTTACAGCCCACAAAGCTGGATTTGTATTTACTACTTGGATATTTACAGAAAATACTTGTGGATCTACTGGAGTTGAGTTCAGGAGGAAGAAACATAACCTGAGAATTTCAACCCTGTTCTGCTCTGGTTTTTGCCTTTTTCTACTTTGGTTTTTCTTTTGAGATTTCCTTTGTCATTAGAGTGAAATAGTCTAAATGTCCTAGTACAGATTTAAGGAAAAGTGAAGAGAGTAGGTATGCTTCTAGTCTTAACCTTAAGTTAAACAAGCTATTTAAGGTCTTAGGCTACAGATGTGGTCAGGCATGATTCACCAGAGCACAAAACCCTTCTTTCATCATAATAGAGTCAACATTTGCCTGACATTCCCTCCATGTAAATCGATCACACATCTAGTCCAAGACAGGACTGAGAGTCCAGCCACATGCGTCAGAGACCTGACTAGAAAAACACTCTGCTTCAAAGTGAAAATCAAAGTAACTTCACATATTTTATCTTTTTAGCTTCTTTTCAGAATGAAAAAAAAAATAGATGAATGTGTTTTGTAATAGAGTTCTAAAAATACGTTAATTGCAATTAGAGTTGTTTTTATTTTTTAGACTTACAGCATATTTTCTTAGAATGGAATCCTGTTTACATTGGAGTGTGAGGCTTAGGGGATTTTTATTTTTTTTCCATTTATTACCTCCCTGTAGAGATTGGAGATCAGTACTATTTCGACTTCAGGCTCTGTGTACTAATGGTGTAATTTCTAGCAGCCAATCCGCAACAAACCCATAAAACTTGTCTTAATGGGATTTTGCCTTGAGCACCATCTGTAATTAGGTAGGGGGTTACCATTGCAACTCCATTACTGTGATTTCTAGGAGAGTCTCTTGGGGCCCCTTTGGCCTCTGGGCTTCCAAGCTTTACAGCATTCACTGAGCATTAGGTTAAGCCTCTGCTAATGCTCAGGCATGGACACACACATACACACACACCTAACACCGTGCCACACCATACACACCACATAGTATGGTTAATATCTATCAGCAGTTCTGTAATTAGTGAATGTGCCTGTGCTGAAAGTTTTTTTCTTATTTTATTATTATTTTCTTTCTTTTTGCACATATTGGCTCCTTTGGTGTAAGTACAATCCAATGTAGAGGCACAGAAGTAGCCACAGATGCCTCACCAGAAGTGTGCTGATGACACCATCTGCTTCCTGCAATTTTCTCTTGGTCATTGATTTCTCTGGGAGGTTTTCTTCAAAATAGTTGGACAATCTTCTGGCATGTTGTGTGACATATGGAGTGCTTTTTCACTAGTGACTTTAGCATGCTGTAGTACAGAGAGCGAGGGATGTGGAATCAGAGCCAATTTAGAAGCCTGAATTGGTTTCCACACTGGACAAAGTCATGTGTCCCTCCTGTCCTTAGTGTCCTAGTCTATGAAATAATGATTTATGTTATATAGTTGTCTGAGAAGTACTATGATGAATACAGGAGAAAACACCGAAAATGCTTGATACATTATAAAGTATTTAAAACTTAAAAATATTTAAAAACAAATCATAATTTAACATTTCTTAAAATTTTTTAATGGAAGTCAATTTTTTTGTAGTATCAAAAAATTTCTTTTCATCCCAGCTATAAATAGTGATATTTATACCACTCCAGTCAGCATTTCTTGATGTTTATAGACATTTGCTTTTGAGGTATTAGACTTTTGCTTAAAGAATTCGCACAACTTTGTTTTATGGCAATATCCCCTCTATGTAAGCAGAAGGTTATGGGATTATGGAATAAAACTAATGAGACAGAAAGAGAGAGGGGTGGGGGAAGAAGAAGAGAGAAAGAGAACTGAAAAAGAAAAAGCTTTTGGAAATAAAAATTAAGTGAAACATGTATTCAACTTCTTTATCAAATTGGTGATCAAATAAAGGAGGAAACTATTAAACAGAAGTGCTTATTTACATTCTGGACATTTTTTAGGAGAAATGCAAGCATGCTTTGATGATATGAGCAATAGTATCAACATTATGTCAAAATCATCTACTGTAATAAAATGAAGAAACACAGGGTAGATAAAACCATTTTCTTACTCTCCCTACAATTCCTTGTGTGGCCTTGTGTTGTAATCCTTGCTGTCTTTGATATTCTCCTTGATATTCCCCTTCACAATGCCTTTTTTGATTCAAAAGTACGGGGTAAGTTTCCCTGATGTGTGCCTATAACTTACCCTCTTGCATTCTCCCTCTTTCGATCTCCTCCTCTCTCTGTATCTTTCTCCTTCATCTCTCTCTCTCTTCTCTCTTTCATTCATTACTCTCTGGCTCTCTCCAGCACCCTCATCACCTAAGGCCTCCCAGCTGCCCTATTGATCAGGACAATTCCTCCCTGCTCTCTGGGTTGGACGGAAAAAACCCAGTTGACTGACTAAGGTTATATGTTATCTAAACATCCAGCTGTCTCTGCAGATGGATCATAAGGGCTTGATTTAAAGGCAGAAAGTGTAAAAACCTCATTTGGACCTCAGGTTCAATGTACTTTCTTTAGGCTAAATTTACTAGTCAGATCCATTAAACTGGTATTTTGATACCTATATCTTACTCTTATCTTACTCAAATGAGTCAGAACTATTGAGTGAGAATTGTGATTAATTAGTTCACTCAAAATTCCAACAGATAATTTTAATATCAAGGTAGTTTTTACTAGGGTGAGAGAAAGAACAATAAACAGAGCAGAGAGGCTAGTAACTAATATAGTCTTAAGTCTCAAAAAAAAATACTTCAATAAGATATTTGGCTTCAGTTTCTTTCTTTCTTTTTTCCTTCTTTCTTTCCTTCTTTCTTTCCTTCTTTCTTTCCTTCCTTCTTTCCTTCCTTCTTTCCTTCCTTCTTTCTTTCCTTCTTTCTTTCCTTCTTTCTTTCCTTCTTTCTTTCCTTCCTTCTTTCCTTCCTTCTTTCTTTCCTTCTTTCTTTCTTTCCTTCTTTCTTTCTTTCTTTCTTTCTTTCTTTCTTTCTTTCTTTCTTTCTCTCTTTCTTTCTTTCTTTTCAAGATTTTATTTACTTATTTGACAGAGAGAAACACAGCTAGAGAGGGAACACAAGCAGGAGGAATGAGAGAGGGAGAAGCAGGCTTCTCACTGAGCAGGGAGCCCCATGCAGGGCTTGATGCGGGGTTCGATCCTGGGACTCTGAGATCATGACCTGAGCCAAAGGCAGACACTTAAGGACTGAGCCACTGAGGCACCCCATTGGCTTCAGGTTTTTTAACCTGGGAATTGATCATAACAATCACAGAAACTTCTGTGTCATCCTTATTTTCCCCTCATTCAAAGTGAACTTTATTATGCTTATACCGCTTCTCTTTCCTACTATATATTGGGTGAAGCAGAGACAGGTATCAAAGCCACAACTCAAAGTCATGGGAAATCACATCTAAATGCGACCGACCACATCCCAAGTAGCTGGACTTTTAGTTGAACACACGAATTGACTGTAACCTTGAGGTTATTTCCCTTAGCAAGGGGCAAGTACATTCACATATAAGAAAAGGGTTCCTACCATTATTTGGGTAGTCAAAGTACCAGCCATTGAGAGGTAGGCATTGTCTCTCAGTGATAACCCTAATCCCCCCTTTTTCTTCCCATCACAAACAGAATTTCCAACCTGTACCTAGACACGGTGCCACCCATAATAAGGATAATTCCCTGTCTTCATCACACCAGGTTGATCACTGTACTGAACTGGGGCAAAGGAATGTGAGTAGAAGTGACCTGTGCAAGGGGTACCCTTAAAAGGAAGAGGGCCATACTCTTCTTTTGTACTCAGTCTGTACTCAGACCTCAGCTGTCTCATTTGTAAATAGAAAGCTGTCTTCTAGGTTTTTCTCAAAGTTCACTACCAGGTCTGAAAAGACTTACCATTTTCTGACAGCCCTTTAAAATCTGTATTAGACAGATACAGCCAGAACTTGCCATTGGCAAACTCTAAGGTACTTGTTTGTTTTAGTCCAACAACTTTCTTCTTCTGACCTTTTTTTCATCCTATAAGGTATCACTTCTATTAGAGAGGAAAGCTCTAAGTTATTTCTGAGAGTGGTGGTGGTGGAGGAATTTAATTCATAGTAATTTGTCAGTGACTCCCTGAATTAGTCCCCTGGAGTGTTTGCCTTTTGAGGAAAAGAAATTCATATAGATAGACACACACACACACACACACACACACACACACACACACACACACACACTTACATACAAATACATACTATGTGTGTGTGTGTGTGTGTACTTTCCACATACACAGATAGACACATACATAAATATAGGGAAATGTTTTATCTGAAATAAATTAATTTCAAATGACAGAACATCACAAATTCAGTGGAAGTCTGTATAGAAAAAGAATTTGAGATACCTGCATATTTTTCAGTTCCTCAAATCAAATTTTTGGGGTATAAGCCTTAGGCAACAAGATAAATAATTCTGAAGGCAACAATAAGCCAACTTATGAATAAAAGACCAAAAATATATATCAAAAGTACATTGTTAAAGACTCATTTATTTATTCTGAGAGAAAGAGAGAGAACATAGCAGGGGGTGGGGAGCAAAGGGAGAGGAAGGGAATCTCAAGCAGCCTGCCCACTGAGCATGGAGGCAGCTGCTGGGTTCAATCTCACAACCCTGAGATCATGACCTGAACTGAACTAGTCAGATGCTTAACCGAGTGAACCACCCAGCTGCCCCTAAAAAGCACCTTTTAAAAATGCATGCAATACCATCAGTTCCTTTCATCTCAATCTTATATCATGAATTATCAGAGAGATGTTTTCTCAAACAGTGGAGTTATATGTTATTCTATTCTACTATTGTACATACTGCTAATAACTATATAGTAAAACTATTTTCCTGCGTCTGAAAATAGGTATTCTTTTTATCCTTCAACTATCACACAAATAGATTCTTACCTAAAGAAGCTGAGAAATTTTCTAGTGCTGCAGTAAGAATCAAATTTTGCATGTTAAATACCTGGAGTAATTAAAAGAAGATAAATAGGATTGAGGTCCATAAAAAAGGAATGCTTATTAATTTTTTTAGAATTTATTACTAAAACTAGCCTCTGGTATTAGTAATTGCATTCATTCTGGGATATCATGCTTTGAAATAATGACACACATGATTTGATCTATTGGTGTATGAGAAGTATCCATTATATTGATTGAAAGGTGCCAGATAAATCCATCTTTAGTTATATGATGTTGACTGGGTCAGAGACTGAGGATTTAAATAACTAAAGAGGAAGAAATTTCTGAACACAGGATGAGTGCCAGAATCAATGAATTATCCCTGCTAGATATTTATTAGTGCACCCAGTAATACTAGTTTTAGAGGCAGCCATGCCATTTCTGGAAAAGTTGATGAAAAATTTAGTTCTTCATTCCAAATTAACATGCTTTCCTTCCCTACTCTATACCAATATTAAAAGTAGAAATCTGAAATATATTGGTCATAGCCTGTAACTTCTTCAAGTCAGTGGCCGAGATGTCAATAACATTCACCTTGATTTACCAGTGTTTGCTTTACATCAGGAATCCAGTTCTCAAAGCAAGAGTCTACATTAAATAGAAATAGAGAGCTCTACTTTTCAGAGGAATGACATAGCAACTTAAATAAATTTGAACTTCTGTCCTTGTAACTCAGGATACTTTCTGGAGTGTCACTACAATTTAAATATGTTAAATATAACAGAGACTGTATACATGTGCACACACACACACCTGTATGAGTTTATCACTGAGATAAATCATATTGGAATTAATTTTTTAGTAATATAAAGTAGCTACTGTGATGTAGGGTGAAAAAGTACTTGAACTAGACTCTGAAGACTTGCTTTTTGATCTGATTGTATACATAATGTTGGTTGGATGAGCCAACTAACACTTTTTGAAACTTAGATGTCTTATCTGTAAAATTAGTGTACCTTTCTCACATAGTTATTTCAAGGCATCTCACACAGTTATTGCACGTAGTATGTTGGTAAGTGTTTAACAACCACTTCTCCATGCAAAAACAGCCCTGATTTGTAGCAGTTTTCAAATTATGGAGTGCAAATATTCCAACTATAGCCAATTTAAAGATATCAGTATGTGGTCACTGAGTATGGGACTGGAGAGATGTTCAGAATCAGGTCCTGTAAGTGGGTGCAAGCTGATTTCAGCACACACTCCTCTCACCATAAAATGTAGGTGAGATGTAGTGTGTCTCACAAAAAGCATATGGTTGCTAACTCTGTTGATTGAAAGTTTGCATGAAAGACTCCTATGGTCATCTACTCATATGGGAAAAACAAAGGATGCATTAAGCTATTGATTAGCCTAATTTTACAATCCTATATACAGCTATATTTATAACCAAAATAAAATTCTGAAAAGTAGCTGGAGATTTGTCCTTCTCAAGTCCATATTCTCAAGAGTTAAAAAAAAAAAAAAAATATATATATATATATATATATATATAATATATATATGGCTCTAGATATAAATTTTACTTAAATATGTGATTACCAAACTTTCTGAATTTAATATCATTTAATCAAAAGCAGGAAAGAATATGAGAGTAAGAATAATATAGCTGACGAGAGTGGTCTCCGTACACACTTACTAGCATTCAAGACCAGGAAAGACAAAAGATACAAATGGCACTGAGTAACAGAAACCTGAACTTAAGTAACTGGAAATTGCTTCTTTCAGGTCAAGCCGCACTCTGTATATGAAGGAAATTTGTGGTCACAGCACCTCTCTTACTGGTAAATTTCCCATTCAAAGATGCAATTAAGTACATATGAAAACACACCACCTTATCAGTACATCTGTGGTGTCAATGACAGATGAAGCCACAGAAGGACATTAAAAAGCATATTCTCAGGGTTGAAAATTGATTTATAGAAACAGTGTACATAAAATAGTCAAATATAGAAATAGTCATTCCATTGCTCAATTTCAAGAGGAAAATTCCACACTGCACACAATGTGAATGATGCTCCTCATTTATGGACCAAAAGCTAACTTAAAAACCCATAGTTATAACTATCACACACAAAATTAGTCATGAAAATGATCAACTAATGCAGAGCAAAATCTCAGTCTTTTAGTTATAAGACATGGGGAGGGGAAATGGAGCCCCTAGAAAGTTCTAGTGAAAGACATTAAGAGCAACACTTTGGTAACTGCTTTCTTTATGTTTATATGATGGGAAAAAGTGGCACCAGAATCAGTGTAGTAATCATGTATTTCTGATCTTTGGATGGAATGCTCATTTATTTAAATTTGATTTTGTTTATGTATCAAATAATACTTTTATTTCAATTTAGGCATTATGCAAGATGAACAGAGGATTTTATTTTTATCAAGTGACTGCATACTTTTTTCCTTTGTTCTTTTGTTTGTTTTTCTTTCTACATATTTTTTAAAAAATACACAACTCTAATACCATTTGTATTGTAAATCACTGACTCAAAGTATCACTTATAAGCAATAAAGACGTAGGGGAAACATTGATTTTGCATAACATTTGGGAGCTTTTAACTGGCTTTAATTAATATCCTCATGGGTAATTTAATTAATATTTCTCATGAGTACTTTTAAAATAGCCAATAATGAGCCTTTTCTCTTAATTTGCATTATTTTATAAGATAATTTCTGGTAAAGAAAATTTCTATTGACTTTGTGGCTACATGTCATCAGTTCATTTCAACATCTTTGATTATTTTTTCCCTAACATTCCTCAGTTCTAAGATCATTTAATTGACAAATCCAGAGAGAGTACAAAGATTAGTCTTGATGTTTTAGCCTAATCAAAAATCCTTCATTTGGCAGTAAGTGTCTGGCAAAGTTAAGCATCTGGCAAAGAGTATCATACTGATTTAAAAAATGTGATAAAACTATTACAACATTTCTTAATTTAAAAGATAAAAGAATATAAATTATAAAAATTCTATCTCAAGTTATGATTCTTTTAAACAATTTTGCTGATTATGGATCATACAATTTCATTAGAAAGAACTTCTTTATAACTGCTTTTTATTGTTTGTTGTTATATTTTGGGAGATGTGATTTGACACATATGTGAATTAATGAACTAGAGTATAATTAGCTCCACTGAACAAAAGGAGATACTACATTTTGAGTAACCTAAAATTTTTCTCTAACATTTTCCCTCTTATTCAAACAAATTGTTTGAACAATTTTAGACTTAAAAGCTACATGATTTTTTTTCAGTAAAAATCTTAGAACACTGTTCTGTAATTGATCCTAGTTATATAAAAGCCATTATGGAAACATTTTTGAAAGACACTACTCTTTTATTTTATAATGTTGAATCTGAAAAAGTACATGTATGAGAGAAAGCAAATAGGAAATGTTAAATTATCACATTTAATCATATATATCATAACAATTCTTTTTTTATCATGTTTTTATTTCTTAAAGTCTATATGTACAGCCCCAAATTAGTCTTACAATATTGGGAATCCAGCATCTATCATAGAGACTCCCAACAAAGAAATACCTGGGGAAGAGAAAGGAGCAACAGTGGATTTAGCATTCAATAATTCATTACTCTATATAGCAAAATTATTCTCTATAGATCCTTCTGTGTTTATGAAGTGTAGGGGTTCTGTTTGTATCAACTGTTGTTTAAACATACCTTTGGCATGTTTGCTCTATAAAATTATTTGTACCACAGCCACTGTGAGGATAACACATTTCTATTATGCTAGTAGTAGAAAGAACAGATTATCATCTAAGAAATTACATACAAGGAAACTTGGAATTGACCCAAATGTTCTTTAACAAGAGATGAGATAAATAACATTTCTGTTTTCCATTCCCATTGCCACTTTTCTATCCTCAGTCCTAGAAGGAATGGAGTTTTTGAGCAAAATAATGTATTAAAACTAAGTCACACGAGCTATGTCAATATGAGAAATATATGTTTTTTGTCCTAGATATATATTTAGCTAAAGAATGCACTGTCATGATGAAGTGAGACTTTCAATTTGGAGGGACCAGCGTTGAGCCAGAACTTGAGATCAGAGGAGTGCCCATTATGAAATAGAAGGAGACTGACAGTGGGATGAAAAGATGAAGCCAAATGGAGTGGACAAGATATGCTGAACAAAGACAAGGGAAGGGGAATTTAAGTGCCCATGTTAAACTATGTCAGCTAAGAATAAGAAGCAGCCACAGTGGAATAGTGAAATCTTTGTGTCATCTCCTGGACTCCAAGTATATTGTTAATAGCCTAGGAGTATCATAGGGTTCTTTCTGATAAAGACTGTCATCTGGTCTGTTAAGTATTTTGGGGACATCCATATAATAGCTGCCTAGATCAGTATAGAACTGACACGTACATTCGGTGGTGAAGGAATTTCCAAGCCTTTCCCAAGTGAAAAAAATAAAATTATATTAAGAAAAAATTACAAATTAAATTTGATTAAAGTATTAATGAAGATATTTTTACCAAAACAAATATGCCTAAAGCTATACTTTCAATATCATAAAAATTATATTTAGCTTCAGTAGATCACTCAAATAACACTTTTTACTTGCTGTCTTTGAGTAGTTAGGTTACATAACATAATCTATTTTGTATTTATATATGCTCAGAGAAACATTTGACTGGAAATCTAGAAATCTGGAAATCTGGTGTCTTTTCATGTATTTATGACATTGTGAATACCTCTAATGTCTTGTATTCAGTTTATTTATTTATAAATTATGAACTACAGGGGCTCCTGGGTGGCTCAGTCGTTGGCCATCGGCCTTTGGCTAAGGTCACGATCTGGAGTCCCTGGATTGAGCCTGCATCAGGCTCCCTGCTTGGCCAGAAGCCTGCTTCTCCCTCTCTCACTCCCCCTGTTTGTGTTCCCTCTCTCGCTGTATTTCTCACTGACAAATAAGTACATTAAAAAAAATCTTTATAAATTATGAACTATTTAATATGTAAGATCATTTCCTGCTATGCCTTATTTGATTTCCTAGGGTCCACTTATGAATTTATTTCACCTTGCTTTATGTTGACTTCAAATAGATCATTATTCAATCATAATTTATATTCTCTGTTAGTTTAGATTTATATAGGATAAACTATTAAAATAAAATTGTTTAAATTTTATGTATGCTTGTGAATGTGTCTATGCAAATGTATTCATATGTTTATATATAGAAAATTAAGCACTTACACAGAGAAGGCAATATTCATATATATATTTTTTTTTTGTTAAGGCTTTTGGTATCCTGTTTGTTCAGGCATGAACCCAGAGGATATGGAAGGTGTGAAAAAAACCTTCTAAGTAGAGGCACCTGGGTGGCTCAGTCAGTTAAGCCACCAACTCCTGATTTCGGTTCAAGTCATGATCTCAGGGTTGTGAGATCGGGCCTCATGGAAGTCCATGCGTTGGGCATGGAATCTTCTTAAGATTCTCTCTCTCTCTGCCTGCTGCTCACACACATGCTCACTCTCTCTCAAACAAACAAGCAAATGAGAAAAAAAAAAAAAAAAAAAAAAAACCTCACAAAAATGTTTAAATAATGGAGTTTAAAACACTCACAGATTCATATATTTTAGGCATTGGGCACAATACACATCTGGCCTCAATTTGCACATACGGTTCACTGGAAATTATTTATAACCTTAAGTATAATGTCTAGTGCACAAAGAGAGCACAAAGGTATGTACAATATTATTGATTAATATTTCTACTGATCATTAATAATAATTACAGTAATTCTAATAATGTTATTATTTTGTCATTATCATCTGATATTCATCAACTTCTATGATGAGTTCAAGGCTTTTTAAAAAATATCTTATTTATTTATTTCACAGAGAGAGAGATCACAAGTAGGCAGAGAGGCAGGCAGAGAGAGAGGAGGAAGCAGGCTCCCTGCCGAGCAGAGAGCCCGATGCGGGCCTTAATCCCAGGACTCTGGGATCATGACCTGAGCTGAAGGCAGAGGCTTTAACCCACTGAGCTACCCAGGTGCCCAAGGCTTTTAAATCCTAGTCTTTTCATTCCCTGATCCCCCTCCACACTACCATAGAAATACTGATAACACTGGATCATGATTAAGGACGTTGCCTATAATCTAATCCTAGATTGGATTATTGGTGGAGAGCTTTTAATTTTGAAATCTAATACAAAGCAGCATATTTAAACTCTTTGCATCATGATTATTTCCTCTCTCCTAGCTGAAAATATGGGAAATCGAAGGGCCTGCATCGGCATGCTTTCTGGGATATGCCTCTTCTTTAAGGCCTGTGACAGATAATGTTGGCCAACTCTGAATTAAACATTAAAGAAAGTATGCATTCTCCTCTCCTTTTTTCCTTAGACTTTCTTCTTGCTGACAAAATAATTAAGTAGTTTTATAAGTAAAATGTAGAAGAGAGAATCCACTAAATCTATTAGAGTATAGATCTCATGTCTGGCTTCTCAAAATAAAAAATGTTTTGTGTATCTGTGGAGTTCAACTGAGTTTACTAGGGTCCAAGACTTGCAGCTCCAGTATTTCCTATGGCCTTGGACTCCACTACATCCAACATTAAATGAGGGAAAAACAGTGAAGACCTATCCGTACCTTAAGAATCAGGGAATTTCATGCCTCATTTCCATTCACATTTCACTGGTGAGAGATAGTCACATAGTCTTGCTGGAATGAAAGGGAAGCCTACTTGGTCATGGCTGGATAGATTCATATTATGGAAAGTAAAATACATTTTTGGTAGGTATCTGGTGGCCTTATCTTATTATTCAAACAATAAAAGTAATATTTCACCCCTCTTCTGATAGATGCAGTGTTACTCTTCTGATGAAGTTAAGCAATACATTTTCTTCTGACTCCAAAATTGTGGAACAAAATTTTATCCAAAATTGTTACAGGTATTCAGACAGTTCTAGGTGGTTTGGTTTTTAAGTAGTATCCTTTTAGTCAATCAGTATTAGTAAATCGGCTTCTAACTGGCCAGAGATCACCCTTAATTCTCTGTATTTCTCAGCAAATTTAGGGGGAAAATATCTTCGGGAAATTTCCCAGATATATACCATTGATTGCTAAATTCAGATGAATATATTAATGGCAACAATGAATTATTTCAAGGCCAAGATGGGGCTGGCTCCTCAAATCTTTTGTTCGTTTCTTTGTTTCTGTTTTAGGTGTATAAATCCCAGATTACATTTGCTATGTAGAATTGAGGAAGAGAGCTCCTGAAGACGAGGGCTCCACTTACTCCCACTGGTAAGTGGAGTATGCCCAAAAGTAAACTTAAAGCCCTGGTTGGGACAAAAGTCACCCTCTTAGAGCTGTTTTGTTTCTCTCTTCTCCTGCAAGGCTAACAAAAGTCAAGCTCCATACTGCATTTTGGTATCTACTAACTTTTTATTACTTTTTTTTTTTTTTTTAGGATTGAGGTTGATTTTCATATCTACCTTTAGCAATTCAAATTGTTTTTAATTTTTCTCATTCTTGTTGGAATTTTGTTTTTCAATGTGATATAAGAAAGAAAGAAAAATAGAAGGTTGAATACAATACAAGCAAAGATAAAGTGTATAGGAAATATATTTCAGAAATAAGACCCAAAAATAAGGGAAAAAAAGTTGTATTATGGGCAGCATTCACTGGCAAGATGTACACATAATATAAAATCTTTCACGCATTGAATCATATTAATTTTCAGACAAAACAAATGGCTGTTTATATTAAACACATTCTAAATGGATTCAAGTAAGAGTCAAATGATAGAGTATTAAGATTTAGAAATAATTGATATTTTACCCCCTGAAGAGAACAGATAAAAGAGTGTAATTCTGAACCTTAAACCCCTTTGTTAACGCTTCTTTGCAATAAAAACATTCTCAGAGTTTTAGTTAGATCAAGAAAGAAATGTACAAATTTGTATTACAAAATGAAACGCTCCATAGATTCAACCTCAACTTTTATGAACTCTGGGTCTACCTGTTAGTATAGTTACAATGAAACCTTGGGAAAGTGAGCATCCTCTAGGATCCAGATATTTTTACTTCATCCATATAAAATAGTTAGAGGTTTTTAATTTTTTTTACTATATGACAAAACTTACATAAAATTATTACTAAGAGTGTGAGGAATACGAGGTTCTAAATATATATTAATTTCTGTCTCATGGCTTCTAGTTCCAAGATGAATGTATCCATGAAATGATATTTTGTAAAGGTAGGTAATTAATATTTCCAATGATTAAGGCTGCATACAATAAGTAGTTGTAAATCAAATATAATTTTGTCAGAAAGCCTATGTTTACTGGACCTTTTACTTTCACTGTGAAAGAAGACAGCAATACAATTTTGAAAATTATTAATACAGCATAATATAATGATCAGTAGATCAACTCTACAAACAGTGATTTTTAGCCCTATCTTTACATGAAAACTCCTGGAAAGCTCTCACAACATACTAATTTCTGGATTCTGAAATCCTCAAATCCTCAATTCTGATTTAATTTTGCTGTGATGAGACCAGAACACCAATATTTTTAAAAGATCTGTTGATGGTTAGTATGAAGCTAGGTTTGAACATCACTTAATCAAAAGATCTACTGGAAACATTAATTATGCCAAAAAGAGGTGTTTACATTTATGACTTACATGCTTTCTTGTTATGATTTATTCCTCTATATATAACAATTGTATTCTGCTTTTTTACTCTTGTGAGCTTCAGACATCTATATCCCACTACCTTCTGGACAGCTTCAATTATATACACTGCAGGAACTGAATCCTCAAAACACCACAAAATGAATTTATTACCTTTGTCTCAGATGAGACAAAATGTTCCTTCTTCTCTATTGTGTATTTCAATGAATGGCACTGAAAAAATTTCATTCTTTTAAGCCAAAAGCAGGAGCATCAACTTTACTGCCTTGATTATGTTCTTCCTTCACACACCAAAAGGCTGATAACTTCTCTCTCTTACACTTCTCCTATATCTGTCCATGTCTTTTCACACTCAGGGACATTACCCCAGTGCCATAATCCTATCTTCCCTGAACTATTCCTATAGCTTCATCATTGGTCTCCTTGATTTTAGTCTGGTCCATTACCAATCCAAATTCTTTTCTGAGAATTCAAGAATATACGATCACATCACTGTCCAATCTAAAATGTTAGTGTGGTCTCTGGTGCCTGTCATGATGCCTCTTTATAGTATTTACAACATTGTACTTAATTCACTATCTACTTCTTTGTTCAAAAATATAAAAGCATTCTGATTGGCTATAACTGCTTTGTTCCTAACTATGTCTCCAGTGATTCTCCCAGTGCCCAAGAAGTAGTCATCATCCAGTAAATACTTGATGAATTCAGGAGCAGAAGCAAATACACTGTTGATGAGATAAAAGAAGACACCTTATCATGAAGGAAGTATGAGTATTTTCACTTACAGGTAGGAATTAGAGGGAGGCAAAAGAAGATAAAAGAAGCTCAATGCTACTGTCTTTAATTTTTTTCTAAAAGTAAAGTCATATTTATCTACTAAGAATATAGTTATAATTATAGGGTATTCAAATACTAAACTGAGAAGTGCTCTTTCAGCAGTTCCCAGCATTTTAGAAGAATGGGGAGGAAATTTACCAAAGGCAAGAAAATAGATCTTAAAAATGATTGAAGAGATAATCAAAATCATGTATTTGTAAAGGGATAGGTCTGTATTACTTGGGGATGTTTATGAGTGTTTTTGGACTCAGGTATGAGATAGGACATGCAAGATTACAGGGTTTCTATTGAGATTGCTTAGGAGGTTGTTGTAGGATCCTAGAACTGCTAAAAAGGTCTTATAGTTTGTAGAATGTAGAAAGCACCCTATAGGATCTTGGCCTATATTTAAAGATTTGAAAACTTAATTTAGGTTTAGGACAGGTGTGTGTTTTTGTCTGAGTTCATGGGTATAGTAAATAGCAGGATATTATACTATTATAAGCAAACTACAATAGTCCCCCCTTATCTGCAGGGGATATGTTCCAACACCCCAGCAGATCCCTGAAACTGCTGATAGTACCAAACATTATATATATTATGATTTTTTTCCTATACATACCCAAGATAAAGTTTAATCAATAAATTAGGCACATTAAGAGATGAACAACAATAAGTAATAATAAAATACTTATGACAATATACTGTAATAAAAGTTATGTGAGTATGGTCTCCTCAAAGTCTTATTGTATTGTACTCACTCTTTCTGGTGATCATGTGAATTGATAAAATGCTCACATGATCAGATGACATAAGGTGATGATGCAGGCATTGTGACACAGTGTTAGGCTCCTACTGACCCTCTGGTGTATGGCAGTAAGGGGATCATCTGCTTCCAGACCATGGTTGACCGCAAGTAACTGATACTGCAGAAAGCAAAACTACAGAGAAGGGGACCTGGGGGCCACCATATAATTAACTAAAGAGAATCCTACCCAATGTAATTACCTCAGAATTTCCTTTTTAACTTTGTAAAAAGAAGATAGAATACGCACATAACTTTAACTCTAAGGAAATTGCTCATAAGATGAAACAACTACTCTACCTAAATGACACTTTTTATATTTTCCTGAGGAGAGTAAGATTCACTTTAATGTATATTTATTGGTCTCAGAGTAACAACTTTTTCAGTGTCGAAAGATTTGTTGTGAAAACGCCACCACCATAAAATGTATCATGTTTTAGATGGGAACGGGGAGAGAGAAAAAGCAAAGAGACTCTTAATCTCAGGAAACAAACAGGGTTGTTGGGAGGCTGTGGGGGAGGGATAGTGTGGCTGGGTGATGGACATTGGGGAAGGTATGTGCTATGGTGAGTGCTGTGAATAGTGTAAGACTGATGATTCACGGACCTGTACCCCTGAAGCAAATAATATATTATATGTTAATAATAATTTTTAAAAAGCACCATGTTTTATTTTAGCAGACTGAAAATGGCCCTATAAGGCTTTGGGAAATACTGGCAAAGATGAAGAGCAAATTCTGGTGGCAAATGTGCAGTGTGGTTGAGGCAGAAGGTCTATGCTGGGATACACAATATTAAATAGCTCTCCACAGAATAAGAAGCAGCCTGTTGATTACAAAGATTTTTTAACCTAAATATCTATTAGGTCCTGAAAAAAGACCTACATTTCTCTAATGTGACCTTTTTTATAAGTCTTACAATGAAATTTGAGAATGAAGAGAACAAGAAAACAGTAAAACACTGACTAGTGTAAGTGGAAAACAATTTGGGGTAAAAAATAAAATACGTCAAACAGTCATAGTATGAGTGATGTAGAATGGTGTATTTTTTATCAAAAAAGCATTTTAAAAGAGGGGATTTTTAAAATCACAACATTAAACCTGCTTTTTGACTTTGAATTCATTCAAGTATAAAATCATAATTATGTCCACAACTGAGAAATTGTGGTAAGAAATCCATGCACACCTTCTCATGTTTGCTGTCCACCTAATTTCTTTTTCAAAAATAAAGGTTTCTCTTAAAAATAATTATAATATTGTATCTGTTCAAACTTCTACTTGAAATCTCAATGCAGTACCATTAAAGTATGGCATTTTGTCATATTTCATAAATGTAGGTACATTGCATCTTGTCTACATGGGTAATGGATTCCTTAGGAGTCATCCCCCCGCCCAACACTGAAATACTTTCCTAAAAGATGATAGAGAGTCTTGTATAGAATAAATATTCCAAGGAAATAACACTTCTAATCATTCTAAATGGGACTGTTGTAAGCATATGTTCAAATTTAACAAACTTAAAAAAAAAAACCTTCTGCATTATCTTTATAACTTACTACAGAATGAAGTTTCATGTCCCCCCAAAATTCATAGTTAAAACTTAACCCCCAATGTGATGACATCTGGAGGTGGGGCCTTTAAGTAGATAATTAGATCATGGGGGTAGAGTCCTGGTGAATGGGATTAGTGTCCTCCTAAAAAAGACCCTAGACAGCTCCTTCCCATTTGCCTTGTGAGGACACCATGAAAAGAGGGCAGTTTATAAATCAGGAAATGAGTTTCATCAGACATCAACTCTGCCATCAAATCTGTTTTATCTTAGACTTCACAGCTTCTAGAACTGTGAGAAATAAATTTCAATTACTTATATTAAGCCAGCAATCTATGCAGTTTTTTCTTAGACTAAACCATAACTATATAGGCAAATTAAAATCACAAAAAATAGATGAAAAATATAAAAACATTTTTGCCTGCTTGTTAAGAAGACATCCAGTGTTCTTGCATGTATTTGAAAATAAGGCTATAGACTAGATATAAGGGCAAAGCTTAGACTTTAGTGTTCGGAGAAACCTTAGCAGCTGGACATGATTAAACATGCACTAAAAAGAGTCGTCCATACTGAGCAACTAACTCTCACTTCCTAGTATTGAATGAACAGAACAGATAGAGTTATCTCTGAACCTCAACTTGTTCATCTTTAAAACTGGGATAATAATCTCTGCGTTGCTGTATTCATTGAAGGAATAAGTACAACAGTAAACATAAAGCCTGGTCAGTTACAGCAACACAATAAGCATGCAACAAAAGTTAAATGCTTTGCTAACTCATACTTATAGCAAGAATTTGGCCTATAACCTTCAAAATTATACAACATAAAAAGGAGAGAGTATTTTTTTCTGTAAAGTTTTATTGAAATTTTAAAATGCCATTTGAAGCACTGTTCAATATACATGAATTTACAGATGTTCTATTATTTCAAATATATCCTTTCTGACAAATGAGGTACCTTTGTCATACACAGATTGGGGGGAGAACAAAAGGCTAAATTTATTTCTTTGGAAAGATTGTAGTATGACCAGGAAGGCCTGAGAGGAGAGAATAATTATAGATTAGCATATCAAGAAGTATAAGATAGTTAGAATGATGAAATTTAATTCATCATAAGTATGATGGAATCATTGATATTGGATGAAGGGAGGAGGGATTTTGAACTCTCAGTTTCTGGTCTGGGAATTTCAAGGAAATGCTGAAATTTGAGATAGGAAAAATAAAACACTAAAAAGGCTAAATGTGCTTTTCAGCTGAAAATCAGAAGAAATAAGAGAGTGATAAATTGATAACAATAAGTAGCAGTAGAATGAGAACTAATATTTATTGACTGTATTCAATGATCCTGAGGCTACACTGAGATGAAATATGAATTCTATTCAAACCTCATAATATCTAGTGTTACTAATATCTCCCCATTACAGAGAGGAGAAAGTTGAACTGCCGCAAGCCTTCATCATGGGTCGTGCAAATGACTTCCCTCTGCAAGGCGTGGAATGTCATGACCCCTCCTCAAAGTGAGGAGTTTGCCTGGGGCAGGAGAATCTCCACCCTGTTTGTTTGCTACTCTTTTTCCCCCGAATGCTTGATATATAGAGACCAACTCTAGCATACAGCAACATGCTTTTGTTTTTAGCTTGCCCTTGTTAAATATAACTCAATCTTAGACATCCTATTACAGAATTAAAATGCTTCTCATGTAAGATTCTACTAAAGTAGTCATAGTTTCTAGGTAGAGAAAGTTTTACTGATTGTTACTAATGCCCTTTACCATAGAGCATAACCTTAAAGGAATGTAGTTAGGTTTCGCCAAACTGATCCACTTAGAGACGTACTGTCTGGCACATTGCAAAATTTTATATGTAACCACTGACTCTACTTCAATCGTGCTGTACTTTTTAAGCTGTCTCTTACTGATATACTGAGCTCTGTTACTGACTTACTCATGGTAAGTTAGTGATAGTTATTTGTACCCTACTGGGGTGTATCAACAAAAATTACATCAAACACTATGTACTAATTCAGGGTTGCTTGCGTTGATAAGAAATAATGTACTGTACCATGATTTATCCCCCTTGGGGACTAGGTTTCATCTTGAAAGGTCACTCTGATCTTCCTTCTTTAGATAAAGAATTTCATCATAAAGCCACTTTGATCTAACAATGATGTTTGTAAAAGAGTATAAATAAAGCCCTCTGAGAAGAGCGATCTTGGGAGACTCCTGATCACCACCTGGGCCCGGTCTCCTCATACCATATCGCCAATGCCATCCTCTCCTTCTGGGACCCTGACTATTGCTGGGGCTTGGCTCCCGGCATAGAACAACATTAGATAGGATGCATAACTTGCCTAGAATAACAAATCCAGTAAATGAACATGCCTGGATTTGAAGCCTGATTCTTCTAAGGAATAATCATTATAAACACAATAATGTGGGAATAATGACATTTAAAATATATCAAACCATGTTAAAAATATTCAAGCCCTACTTAGTTCCTAACCCCACATTATCTAATTAATGTTTGTATGTTCAAAAAAATCCGCTTACAGATAAACTGAGAAATGAGACTTCTTTACACAGACACAAGATCAAATGGAGAGCTATTTGTACACACCCATGCATGCACACATATACAAGCAGCATTCTAATTTCGACAACATGCTTTAGAGAGTGCTGGCTATTAGACAGGAGTAGTAGTAAAATTAATCCAATATATTCACTAATCATACTACCATTTACGCCTGACTCTGAAAATGTGTTTTTTATTCATAGGTTTGACAGAATAGGCACAATTACACTAGACTCTTAGCAAAGACCAAACAAAAGAAAGGAATCTCAAAGTGACTCATCAAATAAAAAAATATGAGCTGCTCAGATGCCTGGGTCTTCTTCCCTTGTGTCCTGGACTAGAGTATCTTTTAAAATTAAATACTATGAGTTGGCTTTTGCAGTTTTCTCTTTTAGCACATCCTCAGTCTGTTTTATTCATAACAAGACTGAGAGGAAAAAAACTTTGACTTAAGATAGAGATCCCTATATACTGTGGTAGGGCAACAAGTAACCCACATCACAGAGTGGAAAATACATTCAGTGACAAGAGGGACAGGACTGTCTTTTGTCTCTGTCTGCCCTCATTATTTGCTGCTATTGTGAGCAGGAAACTTTACAGAAAGAGGTGATGACAAATACACCTTGGGGCTGTGGTCCTATTGTACTCATAAATCCTTTGCACCATTTAATTAGACTAGAGACCTGTGTAACCTACATGATTGAACTCTCTTGGGTTTTGTCAGGTGAAGATAAATGTCTTTGCATTTTAATCTTTTCTCATTGAAATCTATTGGACCTATTTGCAAAGGAAATTTAATAATCTTACACTATTTAGAAATACGTTCTTTTAGGATGTCTCATCTTTTTCATTTATCTGATTTCCATTTCCAGTAGAACTGGTCATTGTAATTTCATTTGGAATCACTTCCTTGGTCTGATTATAATTCCGCAGGTGTTATATAGTAACTTAATAATAGTTCTTAAGCAGTTAAGTCACTAGAGCTAATTTATAGTAGAAATGCATATGGAATAATATATTACTACTCCACTGAATTTCAAAGGAATTCATTATGATTAATATTATTACAATAGCAATTGGAAGAAGTAATAATGATTTGCCACAAGTTATAAGGACTCATTGAATAGTTTTAATCTTACTATATTTAAACATTGAACTGCAAGTAAATTCAGCAAGACTCAGTAATGAGATTTGGGACTCATAATAATATCATCAATCATAACTATATTTTATACATTTTATAGTAAAGAATATGTGATATTTGGTGGATTTGATTTAAAATATTTTACTAATTTTAAATTAAGCTATCTGTGTGAGATTTGAATCCTGTGGTGATTAAGTCTTTACTAGAGCCATATTTGTTTTACATGATTGATGGGTTTAATTCTCTCTAGAGAATATTCCATATTTACACTCAAATCCAACCATTTCATACAATTAAGAGAAATAGAGTTATCTGGAGCAAAATAAACAGTGCTTTAGCTAATAAAAATATACCAACACCCACTTCTCTGTTTCTTAGCCATCTTCAGCTAGTGGAGGCAACACTGCATCTGAGACAATTTTTAAAAATGAGTTCAAGTAAATGAATAGTTATTAAGTTTTTGGCTCTGTGTTAAACACAGGATGCAAAATAAAGAAGTCAGACTGCTCACTCTCGTGGAATTCCCAATAAAGTACATGCAGATCCATATACGGCTAAATATAATACAATGTAAAATCTGCTTTATGAGCGGTTAGAACAAAGTAACCCAAGGAAAGAACAATTCTTTCTGCTTGAATAGTTCACAGAATACTTCATAGAAGATAAAACATTTTCAGCCACACTTGATAGATGAAAGGAATTTCAGCTGTTGCGGGTGGCATGGAAAACGTGCTAAAAATATTAGTAGAGCAATGGTGATGCTCAGTGACCACAGGATGTGGAAAGATTTGACTCATATACAGTCTCTTTGTGTTTCAGTTTATACCTATAAAATGTGTTACTTCCCTGTTATTGTCATAATTTGCTCATATCTAACAGAATTGTCACCACTGAACACAGTGAAATAATCAAAATCACCTTGGGCTATTGTATACATGTTATTTATTTTGATATAAAATACTTATGATGATACTATTAGAAAAATGTAGAAAAATGCAATAATTTTTAAGGAGGTAAGAAGCATTATCATTGGTCAAGATCACAGACTAAGTCCCATTTTAGCCAAAATTAAGAGCCATAGGAAAAATATGTAGGAAAAATAAGAAGTAAGACAGAAAATATGTAAAATGAGTAGACAGAAGTCAGCAGTAAGAGGCACAAACTTGACAAGAATGAGTGAGAGTAGGTCCATGGTACAAGCAAAGAGAAGAGGATCCTCAAGTAATGGAAAGAGTAGTAACAATGGCAAACTATGGAGAAAGAGTTAAAAAAAAAAAAAAAAAAAAGCCCTCCCAGATATCTGAGCATATCCCTGAGAGCTCAGTAATCCTTAAACAGCTTTGCCAAGAAAAAAGCAGGAACAGTTCATAGTTCCAAAGACTAGTCTAGAAGCATATCATATCTGGTCACCTCAAAGACCTCTATAGTATTACCACATTTCAGGCCATATCTACCTAAAGGCATATCCACCAAGGCACTTCAGGTATTGGGATGAAATCCATTGCAAATACAACATAACCTCACACTTAAGCAGCTCAATTTAACCAAGCATATGGCAGAAAATCATCCCTGCTTACAGTTCCAAACTCCATGCAATGCGAAGGAAAGGGAGTTATTTTTTAAAATTCTATTAACCTTCAAAACTGAGAACATGAATACTATACCTGAATTGAAAAGGTTAGGGAAAAAAGTGAATCCTTTGGTGGATCAAGGCAATACAGGCTCATTTGCTTAATATAACACCACGTGGACCAAAATAGATTGCTACTCAAACCTTCAGATAATAGCTTCTACAAATAGTTAAAACAAACGAACAAACAAAAAACCCTCCATTCTGCATATAGTTTAACTTGTGCCCTTATATGAGAATTTTTAATGTAAAAAAAAAAGGAAATATTGAGATCTGACCCAATTCTTATTAAAAAAAAAAAAAAAAACTAAACAAATTCTAAAGAGCAGTTGCAGTTGAAAGTGCTTTCTAGAAGGGGCTCTCCATATTTAGATTTTAACTACATGAAGTCTGGAACTTTATTTTGCTATTCTTTTACTCATTGGCAATAAATGGCGCCGGCTGAATAAATAGAAAGGTAGATATAACATTATAAGAATAATTATACATGAAAAAGTAACCTTCAGAATATGTGTGTAACTATTTCAAAGAAATAAGCTTCTAGACATTATTCTTTCCTTTCAAAAATGCTAACAAAAGTCTTTATATTCCAATATTCCTAAGTTTGAACATAATTGGTGCTTGAGAATCAGCTGTCCTTGTATTGAAGAAAATATAATACAAATTGATGATTTTAAAGGTGCCCATGCTGCAGTCTCTCATAAAATATACTTTCGGTGATAAAACAACATGATATTTCCACACCACTGAAAGCTATAGAACATTAATTTATTGCTTCCAGAGTTTATGTTTATGTTTGAATGAAAAATGACAAATACTCCCTAACTGGTTGAGTCATATGTTTGTATCTTCACTAATATATTCAGTGTAATTTAGCTTTCCTAATTCTGAATAATTATAAAGCTTATCACAAGGGCAAGCTATAAAAGCCTCCTGAAAATACAAGATTTGGATTATTTAATACTAATGTCCTCTGCATTGTTAACAGTTTATTGATTGGGAATTAATGAAATACTATCTGGAAGTACATTAGTCTATTTGAATGGAAGCAGTTCAGACTCAAGCAATTACTAGGTTTAGCATACTTAGTGGCATATTCTCTTGCCTTCCTGGAAAGAGCTTTGTTATCACCATTAATACATAGTGTAATTGAGTTACGCAGAGGCTGTTTCGCCTGATATCTAAATGTGCATCATTAATGAAGCTAAAATGAAGTTGAGTTGCCCAGATGTCAGGAAAGCCTCATTGTTTTCCTGACAATGTCTCTCCAAATAGACCAGACAGATGTATTCACGTGCAGTCTGTTCTAGTTCTTTTCAACACTTTGGAGGAGGAATACATCAATGTGATTTAAGAATAGATCTGCATATTAGCATTTTTCTATATTAAGAAAAACATAAAATATAATAAGTGTGACACATGTAATTTAATGATGATTTCAGCACTAGAGGATTTATACACGAGTCGACTGATAGATCAGCTGTTCTCTGAATAATAGCTGGGTAAAATTACTAATTGAAAATGCACATAAATTCTTTTCACTTGTTCCAAATTTTAAAAGTAGTCTTATAAGCATCGAGAAATAACATACAAACAAGCAAATAACTAAACAAGTAAATCTAGAGTGATTAATAACTAGAAACGTTTGCCCCATGATTCTGCTGATCAACATACAGTCAATTTAAAGGGTAAATGCGTAAGTATAATGATAAGGAGAGTGAAGTTGATTTGAGTTTTAACTTCTGCTTAAAGTGGTCTCTTTTCCATTCACTTTTAAAGACCTCCAACTCTGTCCAAAGCACTATTTCTTTTCAGCTCTAATTTCCATAATGAGAAGATATTTTCTCAGTTAATTACAGGAAAACAGGTCACTGGACTACATATTCTTTCTATTCCAAATAATTTTTTCTGGGCATTTTTCTTACAGCAGGGGAGGCATAATTTAAGAATACCAACGTAAGAAATTTTGTTTTACTTTCTAAAATAACAAGAACATGTATTAGCTTTAATGGAGATTCTATACATATTTTAAATCTAACTTTAAAAATTTCAAGAAGAGAGGTGCCTGGGTGGCTCAGTGGTTAAGCCTCTGCCTTAAGGTCAGCTCAGGTTATGAGCTGCCTGCTAGGTGGGAAGCCTGCTTCTCCCTATCTCCCTCCTGCTGCTTGTGTTCCCTCTCTGGCTGTGTTTGTCTCTGTCAAATAAATAACATCCGCCTGTGTGGCTGTGTGGCTCAGTTGGTTAAGGGTCTGCCTTTGTCTCAGGTCATGATCCCAGGGTCTGGAATAATAATAAATACAGTCTTTAAAAAAAATTCAAGAAGATTATTTTCAATGCATTAATTTACCCTTTAATCTAGGGCAAATTTGGATGATCATATTTGGCTTCCCTTTCCTGAAAGTTTTAAACTGATTTTTTTTAAAGACTGTATTTATTAGACAGAGAGAGTGAGAGAGCACAAGCAGGGGAAGTAGCAGATGTAGAGGTTAAAACAGACTCCTCACTGAGCAGGGAGCCCAATGCAGGGCTCACTCCCAAGACCCTGGGATCATGACCTGAGACAAAGGCAGACCCTTAACCAACTGAGCCACACAGGCACTCCTAAACTGATCTAATCGTATTTCAGGGTCCACTGCTGGAAAATGAATTCACTGAAGAAATGACCATAAATTCACTCCAGTTCCTATTACCAGAATGAGAAGGCTTGAATAGGAGAATAATCCAAGTTTTTCACAATGGCTCACAGTCATATGGTTTTCAAAACATAGATGCTTATGATATGACCTTCCTAATTCAGCCAGTTAGCTCAGTTTTCTCTCGAGAAGATATATGCTTTTATTTTAACTAGCCTTAAATCTTCATTGTCATTGGTTCCAATTCAGCTCTTCTCTATGGGAAGCCTTGAGCATCTCTGACACAATAAGATTAGCTTTAACACTTGATATGACTCACAAGGCATGTAAAGATATGTCTTATTAAGTACAAAATTCCATCAGATGAAACAGTTCCCCATGCTTTCCCTTAATATGACATTAAATATTTACAGAGAAACAAATCACATACACCCAGTGCTGAGGCAGAGGGCCTGTGCCCTAACTATAGTGCCAAATTTCTTGTGACAATATCTTCACGGGAATGAAGAATTCAAACCAGAAAACAAAAAATTATTATAGAATCTCTTGAGACATAAAAGTTATAAGGCTGACTCTGGCTCTCTGGCATCGAATGTTGGTAGATTTCCCAACTCAGATGTGGATAACTGAGCCTTATAATCATCTGATGGGACAAACATTGTAATGCATCCATGCTTACCCATAGGAGGAAATCTCGTAATGAGAAATTGAATGTTTGAATTAGAATGCTTCATCCTCCTAATTCAGCCAGTTTCATACTAAATACCATGAGAAATCAACTTAGCATCCATTTCCATACATGATACAATGAGCCTCTGCAGGTTCACCCTGCCCCTGACCCCAGCCTCCAGAACCCATGAACCTCACCTGTGTTCTTGGTTTTATTTGAATTAAGCAAACAGATATTGTATAGCACTCATGTTTCACTGAATGTAAGAAAAAACTATTCATCTAAACTGATACTACACCTAGAACAAAACGATCTGAGACTAGGGATTGGTAAGACTGTTCTGTGAAGAGCCAGATAGTAAATATTTTAGGTTTCGCTGGCCAGATGTCTTCTGTTGAAACTACTTAGCTGTGCCATTGTAACATGGAAGGTGCCATGAGCAATAAGTAAATGATAGGGCATGGCTATATTCAAAAAAAAAATTATATACAAAAACAGACGGCAAGTTAGATTGGCCTGCAGGACATAGTTTTTTGACTAAGATGCAAACTGAAACCTCAAAGACCTGATGTTAATCTTCTTGATTGGTTAATAGGATCTGAGGAAATCTTACTACTCAACCAGCTCTTACGGTCCTCTTCTTTTCTTTTCTGGGATACAGAACTTAAAATTGGAGTCTATGAGGGTCTCAGGATCTCTTTCTTGCCAAGTTTCTATAGTTGTCATTTTTTCAACTAAACCAAAGCTTTTAGATTAGAAACACATGTCGGTAAAGCAGGATCAGATGGAAGTGTGAGAAGATTCCATTCAGGTGGGGAACCTCAAGACATATCTGAAGACTCTTAAAAAATAAGCATGATTTAGTAATTTGGATCAGTGGTTCTGAAGCCTTAGCAAGGATAATTACCTGAGATGCTGCTAAAACTTTACTCATCATATTCTTACTCCTCAGAGACCGCAATTCATATATTAAAAAAAAAAAAAAGCAAAAAACAAAACAAAACAAAACCCTGAATTTTTATCGCATCACCTAAGCAGTTTGGATATAAATGATTCATGGATTATGCTTTGGAATTTATTACCTAGTCACCAAAACTGACTGAATAGGTTGAAACTCTGTAAGAAATTATATCACGTGCTTTGGAAACACGCAAAGATTCTAAATTCTGAAGGATTATCTTGTCATCAAAGCCAGATAACGATGGATATTTCCATCCATATGGACTAAGGTCAAGTGAGCCATACCTTACTTAAGGAATTCTTACACTGCTTCAGATATCCTGCAAAATAAAGAATGGCAAATGATTTGGAGGATGCATCCCGTACAATCACTTCCCCTAGTCTCCTTTCTACTAAATCCTGGAGGGGAAGTATCAATATGTTACCTTCTGGTAAACACGACTAAAGCCTGATGCAAAACTAAATATGCAACCTATGCCTTCCAGTTGCTGAGCAGAAATTTTGAAGGTGTGTTTCAAGAATAAAAGTAGTCTTATAGGATATTAACAAGCACTAAGTGAAAGAAGAAATATATGGTTAGACAGGAAGGTAGAATATGCAGTTTCCCTCAGACTTTTTATTCTTGAAATCTCCTCATCTACTTACTGCCCCAGTAAGTATCATGCTGGACTAATCTTTAAAGCTTATTGCTAGGGAAATGACCCTGCAGAGGGTTGAAGAAGCCAAAGTGGACTTTCCTTGGTTCAAAAAGGGAAACTTGGAGGTAGTGGTTGCATTTGTAGTGATTTCCCAACTGCCTTTTCTCTAGAATATTGAACTGATTTCTGACTACATCAGGGTCATCACAACTCTAAGTGTAGAGTGTCCCTTTGGCTAAGTATGATTTGTTACCTGCTGTTAAAATCTGAAATTTCAAACCTTCTCCTAATTTCCACCCAATGTATTATATTAAAATATTCTTCAGGATACTCTTGGCATATTCTTAAATTTTAAAATCATATCATGTGTTGGTCATAATATAAAATTAAAAATAAACATCATAGTGCAGATAACTGCAATTTGAATATAGGAATCTAGCAATATTTTTCTTCCTAGAAAAATATTAAAATGAAGAAGACACCATAAATACAGAAAAACAAAACTCCACATCAAAATTAGAGGCGGGGCATAAAGGATGCTATCTAAGATCTAATGTCACAAATACCAAAATGTTGCTGGTAAAGGAGAAGATAGAATTTGTTAGGGACATTATGCACCTCTTAAAAATAAGTTTTGTTCCTTTAAAAGTGCACATAAGAGAGCTAGATAGAACAAAGTTATATCCCTTAATTTAAATAGGAAAGAGATAGAGGAAAGGGTAGTACATGAAACAGATAAAACACATGCCTCCTGGGATAAAGAAAAGAAACAGTATGTGTGAACAACATACACAATAAGCTGTCCAAAGTATTTCATGTTGGCTACACAGAATTTAAAGTCAGTGTAATTCAGCTCTTCTTTTATCTTGGTAGCCTGTGGAGTATGGCTATAATGATAAGATGCAGTGGTATAATCAAAAAATCTATGTGTGTGTGTGGTGGTGGGGGTCCACATCCAGGCAGTGAAGACTCTTTTATGACTTAAATTGTTTTAAATGTTGTGAATGATGATTTGAAAAAGGCAAACTTTTTTATTATTATTTAAAAAATCTCTACAGAAGAGGTATCCCATTATTGACTGCACTTGGGGCAGACCACTTCCATTGTTATCACCTTCATCACCAGTGGTTCACTGTGTATTAGAAATGAAAATATGGCCAAAGAGAAAACTAGCTATTGGAAATTGCCTGGTGCACATTGACTTCTCTAGACTACAAGCAATAAGGACCTGAAAACCAAGTTATTTCACTAGGACTGCCACACTACATCTTCTTCTCCATCTTTCTCCTTACCAGAGGGTAAGAAATTAATCCAGTTCTAACATATTCAAAGAGGGAATCATATATCATATTGAAAAAAAAATTATAGATCATTTTATATTATAGATAAATGTTCCAAATATATTGGTTCAGGAAAACAATGTTACAATAGGGAATTCACAGTATGACCATCAATTTGTTAAAAAATAAAAATTGATGCCATACTGTAAATTCTTCATTGTGTATAAAATGCTATATATAATATTTAGTATACAATATTATATATAATCTGTGCAGGAGCAGAGGAATTGCATGAGATTTTAATTTTTCTGTTTATAATTTTCTATTTTTGAACTTTATAAAAATAAACATATTATTATTAGAAAAAGTTGAAATTTTATTTTATTTTTTTAAGATTTTTTTTATTTTTTTTAAATTTATTTATTTGACAGAGAGAGAGATCATAAGTAGGCAAAGAGGAAGGCAGAGAGGCAGGCAGAGAGGAAGAAGCAGGCTCCCCGCTGAGCAGAGAGCCCAATGTGGGCCTTGATTCCAGGACCCTGAGATCATGACCTGAGCTGAAGGCAGAGGCTTTAACCCACTGAGCCACCGAGGCACCCGAAAAAGTTGAAATTTTAGATGTATAAGTTGTTTCATCTAAAAGAATACTAAAGGAGTATGGACTTTCACAATCTCTTAATTGATGATTTCTAGTGTCAAAAATTACATCATAAAAATATGGCCAGCCATATGCGCATTTTCATCATGAATGCTCTCATTTGTACTCTCTCTCTCTCTCTCTCTTTCTGATACACACACACACACACACACACACACACACACACACACGAATACCAGAGATCCTTTTCAGGATCATAGTTCTTTAACAATAGTTTCCTGAGGATCAAGATACTGTAAAGGTTGAGAGAACTCTAGAACCACATAATATAAGTTTTAAACTTGACTGCATTTCCTGGATATGTGACCCTATCCAAGTCTTCTTTTAAAATAAAATCTCTGTAAATTTATAATCAAATTTCCTCAAACATCTGAACTTATATAATTTCTATGAGGTTTAAACTGAGATATATATATATAAAGTGCTTAGTAGAATGTCTGACATGTTGTAAACAATAAATGCACACCATTTTTATCGAATAATGACTATGCACAATGTATTGTGCTGGGACTGTTGGGAAAATAAAAGAAATACAACAAGATGATTTATTTTTCCAATGGGATTTTAGAATCAATATTTGTGAAAGATTAGAGAGAATGGAAAATTCTATTTTCAATTTGCCTATCAGTATCCCTGGTGCAAATATATTAACTCATTACATATTTTCATTTTTATATGTTATAATAGTAGGAAAAAATATTTTCCTAAGTGGATAGTATAATATATTGACTTTCCTGATCATCTAACATTAATAGGCAGTGGTGTTTATTTTCAGGTGGCATGTGTGAATATGTATTTAATATAATTGGAAACCTTTGGTCAGTGAGGAGATGCTGCCCAAACATAAAAGATTTGTCCACATCATTGCTTTTGAATCTTGAAAGTCCAAATTGCCACAATAAGGCTTTTTTGCAATATTAGAGGTGAATTTCACAAACATGCTAGCTTACCAACATTTTATACATCAAGAAAATAGCCTATTGTTGTAATTTCAGACCTGTCTCTACCTATGTGAGAAATCTGTCAAGGAATGGATATCTTAAGTGACATTTCAGAATCTAATTACTTATTTTCCTTTCGGGAGAGGTGTGTAGTTGAGTGGCCTCAGGAAATGGGCCTTAGCCATCTGTATAGTTCAGGCCCTTGCACAGTCTTGTTCTTTTCCAGAGTGTGGAAAAGGGGTGGAAAAGTGGTGGAAAAGGAGTTGGGTGGGAATGGCTGAAGTGATGAAACAATGCATTCTTATGTAATTCTGTTCTTTGTGGCTGCATCTCTCCTTTGTCTTGATGACAGTCACAAAACATTAACAACTATTTACGGAAAGTAGATCAATATATGTTTTCAAAGACTGGGGCAATTCAAAGATTAAAGACTGGCTAGATAGATAGCTAGATAGATATTCAGTGACAGTTTGTCCTCTGATTTGAAAGATGAAGGTTACATAAATAAAGTTCTACTTTTGCCTTTACTACATGAGATTTATGAGATCCTATAGATTTTCTTGATTTATTCTCTTTTAAATAATGTTTTAGTTTTCCACCATGGGAAATAGTTTGAACATCTATGATTATCCTGAAATCCACTCAAATATCAGCGTTTCAGAGACCAGTTTGAGCTGACTGCAATTAATTTTTAAAATCCTTGCAAAGTAATCATCCTTAAGGCTCTCCAATTCTCTACCACCTCTCAATAAAGAAATTTTTTCATCTGGAAATCTTCAAATGGGGATGAATAGCTCTGAATAGAAGAGAAATAAATAGACTATGCCAAAACATGTTTAAGACCAGAACTAAATATCAATATAGTGTGGATCAAAATACTTCCTAATATTTTGCAGTTTAATTAATAATGATAATGATCTTCATTCCATAAGGGCTTGAAACAATGAACCATATTAGGAAACCTTGAGGGATATAAAATTGACATTGTGCTCTCTTGGAAAGAATTACCTCCCAAATTATTGCAATATTATTAAAAGCAGCAATTTTTAGGTATACCTAAATATCATTTAGTTGGTGAATTATCCAACTACTTAAGTTATATTCTACAGAAATTAAAGAATCAATGTTACTATAAACATACTATAATATTTTCTCATTTTTATGGACATAATTCCCATTAATCACTATTTTAGTGTTACTTGTATCTGTGAGGCAAGTTGAAAAATAATTAAATGTTTTTAGTTTGGTATTCCAGGAAACACTCTGAGCTTTTTAAGCCCAACATACCTTTCCATAGGTTAAAAGGAGGACAGGAGCCTTTGCACCCTACTGACCTTCTGTCTGTTGAGTCTTCCTCAATACAACTTATTTTAAGCCAAATCTATATTTTCCAGTGTATGTGTGCATTAAAGGATGAGGGTGGTGCCTATATACTTTGCAAATCAGTGTGACTACCAATTTAGATATGAAAATCACTAAGTTGCTATCATGTTCAGAAATAGTAAGACCTATATATGCCAATAAAGAGGGTTATTTTAGAATAATAAAAAATGGCTTATGAGAGATTTGTCGATTTGTAGTATTTCTTTTCCAAATAACATTCACCTTTTAAAATGTGAAACATTTTGCTACCAGTTTTCCACAAGTTCTGAACATGTTCCTGCATTACTCTGAACATATTCTAAGGGACATGATTATTTGATCACCAGTGGCCAGGTCTGGCTGCCATCACTAAAAAACATCAATGTAATGTATTTTTTCATTTTCCCTTTAGCCAGAATAGTTAGGGAAAGAAGCATCCTGGGTAACCTATACAGTCGAACCAAGAGACCTTTAAGAAGTAGAATGTATATTGGATCAACACTCTAAGAAACAACTTTGTTTTAGTGGGATCACTTCAGAGGCCTGAGTATCAGTTCTTTCATTTCTAAAATGAGGGTTTATAACCACTTAAGGACAAAAGTCTGTTTTGGCTCTCAGACTCTGGGTGGTACATAATACAAATATATGCATATCTGATTTTCAAAAACCTTTAGTTCAATAAGATAATTTTAAACTTTGCTTAAGGCAGTTCAGTATTTGATAAATTAGCAGTTATTTCAGGATGTGTAATAAACTTAGGATCATTACTGTGAAACTGCTTTTATTTATTTCTTTTATTTTTGCAACAGAATTATGAGAATAGACATTGTGGGAAATGGACCAGATTTATGCCATAACTGTAAATATTCTGGACCTCTTTTTCAGAGTACATAATTCCTAGTGAATTCTACCGATCAAATAACCACATGGCGGTTTCTTTTACTTTTGGTATTCTTTACCTCAGTTTTTCTTTAAATTCTGTTTTTACAATCTTTTAATTTTCTTCATCAATCCTCAAAACTTTGTTAACTATTAAGGTTGCAAAGTAAAACAACCATAGTTCGTCTTTGAACTTGAATTATCTTTGCAATTACCTATTTCTTCAACGAAGTCTTTGGTTTTTGGTATTTTCCTCCTTGATTTAGCTCATATAGATTACAGGTAACCATACTATGCTAAATGCATACATATATGTTGACTCTAAGCCCTATCATAGCCTTATGGAGTCTCTACTGTAACTTCATTTCACAGACAATTGACTAAAGCTTAGCGTGGTAAACAATTTGTGTAAGGAAGCACAACATATTTCAAAACTGAGAGGTTGAATGTGATTTTGACATCATTACCAATCACTAGTGATTTGAAAAAGTTCAGCCAAGTGAAAATATTTGACAGGACGGCTTTGTAAAAGACACTTTATATGAGATCAGATACGTACCAAAATTATAATATAAAATAGTAATATCAGATAAACAGATGGTGGCAGTTTTACATGTTGTATATTTATAATCTTGTATAATCATATAACCTCCCTTCCCCATCTCTTAATTTTTGTTGGTTATATAATAATATGCTGCCTAGATTAAAAAAATAGGTATAAAAGGTATGATGAAAATATTTAGAATTATGTCAATTACCAACAAGAGTATTCTTCCCTCTTGAAAGAGGGACTGGATATAAAGTGTTGAACTTGAGAACTGAAGTAAACTTTACTACTCACATTTTTTAACCTGTGAATGTATTAACTTTTTAAAGCAAATGAAATAAGTCAATGAATAAACTCATAGTATATTAGAGTAATAAAATTGAATATTTGTTGAAATGAATTACTTTCTAGTGTAATATGAAATAAAATATTATTATCAAAATGGGCAGAATATCTTTTAAAAAAACACAATATAATGGAAGAAATGCCAGAAGACATTACTGGTTAGCTCATTCAATACATCAAGGCATGTATAATTGCAATGTTATTTGAATTTTATCAGAGCATTAAAAAAAATGTCAAACGTCCCAATATATTTTTAAATGCCATCATCATGACTCTGAAACCAGAAGTTGATTAAAAATTAGTGTAAATATATACACTTACACATACACTCACCCTCAGATCAGTCCCAATCAGAGGTGCACATGGAAAATCCAATTTAGAACTCTAACAAGATTTTAGCAGTATATCAAAATATAGAACACATAATCAGTTTCTCTTTCTTCTAAGAATATCAAAAAACTTCTGTATAAATATTACTTAATAGATAAAACAATGAAAATTTTAGTTTTTATCTTACTCAAGCTAAAAAATATATTTAAAAATTCAACTATCATTCTTGAAAGAGTAATTATTACTAAAAATGGATTTTAAAACTGTAATGAAAAGAACAGTTATGTATGTTACAAATCAAGGGTCAACATTAAGTTAAGTAGTAAAACCCCAGATGCTTTCTTCTTAAGTCAAAGGTATGGTGACCTTTAGTTTTATTATTCGCTGCTCTGGAAATCATGGCCAATATAAATCACCAGAAAATAGATGGAAGTATAAGTTTTAGAAAGAAGGGAAAAAATACACCCACGCATCCATACCCAGCAAAAGTAGGAGAAATCTGAAAAAAGATTGATTGATACAGTAATTAATTAAAATATATCCCTCATTAGAAAATGGGCAAATAAGGCACCTGGGTGGCTCAGAGGGTTAAAGCCTCTGCCTTCGGCTCAGGTCATGATTTCATGGGATCGAAGCCCACGTGGGGATCTCTGCTTGGCAGAGAGCCTGCTTCCTCATCCTCTCTCTCTGCCTGCCTCTTTGCCTACTTTGTGACCTCTGTCTCTGTCAAATAAATAAATAAAATATTAAAAAAAAGAAAATGGGCAAATAACACAATCAGGCAACAAAGAAAATAAACACACATGGCCAAGAACACTTTGATAAAACATTTTGATTCAGAAATAACCAAAGAAATTCAAATAAACAATGAATTTCATTTTTTTCTATAAAATTAGAAGGCATGTTTCAATGTTGACTAAGCTATAAAGTAAAACTCAAATTTTTAGAAAAAGCATCATTTTTTTTTTCTTTTTTGGAGGAGAAAGGAAAAGGAGAAAATGAAGTGGAAAAATTTCATTTTATGTTTCTAAAGCCTTAGGATTTTGCATTACTAGTTGATATAGCTTTTCCAAATTTCAAACATATCACAAGGAAGTACTCATAATACTGGTAAAATCCAATAGCATTTTGGATAAAAGAAATAATGTTAGATCAAATTTCATGAAAAGAGACAGAATTGATCTAGAATTTAAAAATGAACCCTATAAAACAAACAATATGAATGACTGTAACTGTGACCAGAAAAATTCAATTTATTGGGAGGCAGAGTGGGGATAACAATTTTTAAGCAAGAAACAATCCAGTTAGGCATATATTTATGATTTATTAGTATTTCCCTGACTACATATAAAATGAGATATTTATTTATTTATTTATTTATTTATTTATTTATTTATTTATTTATTTATAAAGATTTGATTTATTTGACAGAGAGAAATATAGCCAGAGAGAGAACACAAGCAGGGGGAGTGAGAGAGGGAGCAACAGGCCTCCTGCCTAGCAGGGAGCCAGATGTGGGACTCCATCCCAGGTCTCCGGGATCATGACCTGAGCCAAAGGCAGTTGCTTAACCAATTGAGCCACCCAGGTGCCCCAAAATGAGATATTTAGAGGAAATAATTTTATGATGAATTCCAGTTCTACCACAATATAATATCCAATGTCAGAAGATCTGAAATTTTTCTCTGATAGTTCAATGCCATCTTCTAATAGGAGTGTTGAAATTTAAGAATATTTTTTCCCTTGTCTAAGTCAAACTCAGTAATGCTACAGGCATCTGTACTGTCCTTCATATGTTAAAATTATTTGATATATTGAAAATTAAAAGTATGCTTTTAGAATGGTTTGAGTAATGCAAATATTGGGAAAAAAAGAAAGATTAAATTGATAAACCATATTTCTTACCTAGGTTATTCAAGAAAGAGGAGTAATTTAAACTTAAATCGAGCAAAAGAAAATAAGAAAATTAGGACAGAAATTCATAAAATTGAAAACAAGAAAACAATAGAGAAAAACAATAAAACCAAAAGCCAAGTCTGAGCAGATCCATAAAACTGATATACCCTTAGCCAGGCTAACCCAGAAGAAAAAGAAAGAAGACACGTATTACCAATGCCACGATGTGAAAAAGCTATCCTCCCTTATCATTCCATGGACATTCAAAGAGCAATAAAGGAACACTATGAACGACTTTCTATGTACAAATATGATAATTTAGATTAAGTGAACCATTTCCTTGAGAGATAAAAACAACTAAAATTCAAACAATGAGAATAGGCCTATAGCCACAAAAGAAATTGATTCAATAATTAAAACCTTCCAACAGGCCCAGATGATTTCATTGATGAATTCTAAAAAGACTTAAGGAAGAAAATGATACTAAGTCTCCATAATCTATTTCAGAAAACAGAAGCGGAAGGACCATTTCCTAATTCATTCTATGAAGTCAATATTATCCTGATGGTAAAATGAAATTAAGATATTATAAAAAAGGAAAAGAAAATTACAGACCAATATCTCTCATAAACATAGAGGCAAAAATACTCAATAAAATATCAGCAAATTAAATTCAACAGCGTATAAAAAGAACTACACTTCCTGACCAAGGGGGGTGAATTTCAGCTATATAGGGCTGGTTCAATATTCAAAAATAAATTAATGTAATCTAGCACATCAAGAAAAAATCAGATGAACATACTAATTGAGGTATAGTCTGACTATATATTTACTTTCTAAGCATTTACCTTGGAGCTACTTAAGGAAGACTGTTTTTGTGTTTTAGGACCTGAAGTAAATGCACATTTGCATACTTAACTCTCAGAATTATCATAGTTTGCAAGTCAGAAATCATTATTCACAACTGACTTGAGTTTCTTGTATTTGAGTTTACATTTGAGTAATGTTTGACCCTACCACTTGAATATTTTGTTAAGCATTTCAAATAAATACTATAACTGTAAAATAAATAATATTTGAAAACAAATATGTGTAAGCAAAAATATTTTATAAAACATCATCATCATTGTTACATGAATTATTCTTGCTCATTTAGGACAATAATAAACTATGCAAATAAAAATACTGGATATGTACATCAATAAAATAGGAACAGTATCTAAAATTATTTTTGTACAAGTTCACCATACCATGTTCTTAGGGATGGCTGGAGTCAGATACCCACAGCCAGCTTTAAATCAAATTGTAAAGTGGTTTCCCAGAAACAACTCAAGTGATAAGAGTAGACCCTAAGTTGTTCTGGGTATGCACAGGAAACAGGAGACAGAGGAGAACTTGGGGGAAGGAAGGAAGTGGGGGAGGAGGCAGGGGAAGGAGGCAGGGGAGAGGTTAAAGGTAACAGAGAGTTTGGATTGGAAGTAATTTTAAGTATTTGTGTTTCTTTTGTATTTTGAGATTCTACCCTCATATTTATGGCTCACTTGGTAATACAAGGGAAAAATCATTGTATCCTTTTTAGAAGCTTCCAAACATGCAAAGGCCTCTTCCTCATCTAAAAAACAAGCAAACAATTCCTTTGTTGCAAACACATTGCAACAAGAAAATCCCTCAACTCTATCTTTGTTCTGAAATTGTCTCTCTCTCTCTGTCTCCTTCCTTTGTAGCTAATTTTCTTGGAAATGTTGCCATTTTCTCATCTTTCATTTGTTTCTTTATCTCACTAGAATTTTTTCCCATCAAATTTGCTCTACAGAAAATAGCAGTGTCATGCTTTCAATGACTATCTAATTACCATTTCCAATATAGGTTTTTTTTTTCAATTCTTATACAACATTTTATAGGGTTTGACACTGTTGATTAATCTTCTTTAGGGATGCTTAATAACATTTTCTGTGGTTTTCCTTCTATTTCTCTGATGAATTTTCAGGTTGCTTTCATTGGCTTTTTCCCTGGGTCCAATATACCTACCCATCCTTCTCAATTTTTTTCTTACATATTGCCTTGCATAATAGCATACATAGTCTTGGCCTTTACACCTACCAGCTCACCTATTTATCAAATAAATGAATATTTAAATGAATTAACTGGTTCTTAAATCTCTACTTCTATCACATATCTGTAAATCTCCTAACTCACATGTTTTACTGTCTTCTTATAGGGGACACACCCTATAGTGACAAAACCTTCCTCATGGCAATCACTTCCCTATCCGCGGTATCACCGAAGTGACAGCCCAGGATTGGTCTATCTGACTTCCGCAGACGTGATCCGCTCGTGGCCGCTGCATATTTCTATGAGACTTCCGTCCTCATGTGCACTGCATGGACTGGTGACCTTTACAGTGATTGGGCCTTATCCTCTCCCCCTCCCTTTTCCTGCCTCCCTGCTCGCCCAATATATTCTGTGGCACCGCCTTAATAAACAAGATTCTGCTTCAACAGACGTCCTTCTCGGGTGTGTTTTTGGCCACCGACACTCATCATCCTGCTAGGCTCCACCTTTTTTCCCCTGGCTGGACCAGGGGAGAAACCCCAAACCTCGTAGCCCAGGAAGGAGCTACATCTTCTACTTAGCCCTACCTATTTTACCCTAATATGTCTCCTGTCAGAATAAGTGTCTCTTCTCAGATTTCTTTTCCTTCTCAAGAGAAGCACAACTATGCATCTGTTCAACAAAATCAGTAATGGGGAACTTATTTCTGATATTTTCCTACATATAATGCTCCAACTTCAATTAGGCATAAAGTTTTCCAGATTTTATTCCTTAAATATGTCTCTGATCTATTCCCCACCAGTTGCAAAGTCTCTGTCAATTCAGATTCTAATATCTTTGTATATTGTTCCACCAACCAATCCATTCTATGTAATTTAATGGGTCTGACTTTTTTCAACATGGCAGTTTTGATCATGTCACCTCCAACAACAGGCCATTCAGGAGCTCCTTAGTGCCTGTAGAATACTTCTTGATCTCCTTCATACAGTTGGGATGTGGGACTGAGGCCTTTTTGACCTGCCACACACTTCCTGTTTTAAGCCTCTCAAATAACCTTTCTATCACAAAGCCTATGTTTCACCACACAAAATAATTTATAATTCCTCGAAATAGCCATGGTTACAATAATTTGTGCCTTTGTCGAAAATTATTTTTTTTTTTAAGATTTTATTTATTTATCTGACAGAGAGAAACAGCTGAAGAGGGAACACAAGCAGGGGGAATGAGAGAGGGAGAAGCAGGCTTCTCCCATTGAGGGAACTCAATGCAGGGCTCAATCCCTGGACTCCAGGATCATGATCTGAGCCAAAAGCAGACACTTAACAACTGAACCACCCAGGCGCCGCAACAGTTACTCTTTTTAGAACATTCTACCTACATCTATACTTTTGTCAAATTCCAACTAGGTTTTAAGGCTTCTGTTACATTTCTTTTGAAAAGCAGATATCCCCATCAGGGTGTTTGCTTTTCTTTTTCTTTTCTTTTCTTTTCTTTTTTCTTTTCTTTTCTTTTCTTTTCTTTTCTTTTCTTTTCTTTTCTTTTCTTTTCTTTTCTTTTCTTTTCTTTTCTTTTCTTTTTTCTTTTCTTTTCTTTCCTTTCCTTTCCTTTCTCTTTCTTTCTCTTTCTTTCTTTCTTTCTTTCTTTCTTTCTTTCTTTCTTTTGCTTTATTTTGCTTCAATAACACCTTGTAAATACTGGTATTATAACACTCATTACACTCACCCTCAGAACACTGAACTCTAAATGAACAGTCACTGTGTTATTTGTATCTCTATTCCTAGCACCTAGCTCAGTGCCTGATTCATAATACTTAACAAATATAAAGACGCATGTGGGCTGAGGACTGACACATCATTGTCATCTATTTATTTGCTTAAAAAGGCAATAAGGGACAATTAAAAGATTAAAGATGTAAGTGAACTGAAGAAAGTCAAATGTCAGTTCCACCATTCATCCACTGCTAATACTTTGGTGCATATTCAGGCATTCATTTCTGCAAACCTTACATAAGAAAGAGAAGCAGCTCATATAGCATTTGTAAAAACTGTCCAGTTCACTCCTGGCACTCAAATAAGTATACATTAAAATAGCATTGGGAACTCTTTTTAAAAGGAAAACCAAATCTGGCAATGAATTTAAAATCTAATAATACATAGAGTTGTTAAAATGTGAATATAAAAGTAGATAAAGTACAAAAATCAAACTGGCAAAATTCATAAAAGCAAATCAACCAATCTTTCTCTTTGATTTTCTCTCTCTGCTTCTCTCCATGTCTGTCTGTCAATCTATCTATCTATCGTTCTATCGTTCTATCAATCATCAGCATCTTCTTCTTCTCTCACTTGGTTAAACTTTCAGAAGTAATTACTTTTCCACAGCCAACTTAGTCTTCCTCAATAGTCTTCTTTTAATCCTTAGCCTATTTTGCCTTAGCTCATTCTTCTCTCTTGAGTTGGGCAAAAGAGGAGAAGGAGATTATGTATGGTAGAAGCAAAAGAATAGACAAAGAGGAAAATATAAATGATGTGTACCCTGTGCCTGGTAGATCCACACTACTAGGTAAGGATCCTCACCCTGTGAACTACCCACCTCTCAGTCCAGGCTCCCTGCCAATCTTTCAGAGTTCAAAGGCTTCTGCTTAGCAAAACACTGAAGGTAAGTTTCCTAATCATCCATTCGTGGCTAAAGAAAAAAGATCTTGCAGTTCATGAGCATTGTTGTCCATAAATTACATCCCAACCTAGATCCTCCTGGCAATGCCTAGGGAGCTGTCAAGTACCTAAGGGTCATTTAGCCTTTGTTAGTTGCAAAATAGAGACTGCTACCCTCATTGCACTCCCAAAGGGCTTTCTTCTCATCTATATAGTAAATACAAGGATTTGCTATTACCTATTTTACTTTTTAAAGGTGAAGGAATTTGATTTTTTAGAACTTAGAGAGATGTTTAAGGAACAGCTTTTGGTCCTCTTTAAAGATACCCTTCTCGATCTTAGCAGTCTGCTAGACATCTAATTAGTCTCTTCAGAGGTATGTCAGGGGCCGAAGGAGTAGTACCATAGATCTTGCTTCTTACCCAGTCATTCTGTTAATTAACTCTTTTACCATGAAGAATGTTCTGGTATCTTTTTAATCTTTCTCATCATCATTATTATTTATTTTTTTTTAATTTTCTGCTCTTCCCCATGCCCCCCAGTTTCAACTAGTGCCAGATATGGAGAGACAAAAATGTAGAAAAAATATGTTTTTAGTATTTGCCTCAATCCAGAAGCAGATGTCTTAGATTTCCCCCAAGAAAGAAAACTCTAGAAAAGTTGCAAACATAGCTTTAATTATGGAGACATTTAAAGCCATTCAGGTGTGCACACAGATAGCCCAAAATGGAACACTGCTGCACTAAGCTTTGCATTCTCCATAGAGTAACAAAATTTTCTAAGATTAATGAAATGTTTTAACAACAAAATGATAAAAAATAATACTGGGAACAATAATCATGATGAAAATGATGATGACATCAGAAATGGTGTTTGAGTACTTACTGCATTCTCAAACTTATTATGGACCATTTGCTTATTTTTGTTGTCTTTGTCAAACTTCACAATTACTGTAAGAGTTGAAATGCCATCTCTGTTTTATTTTTTTAAAGGTAAGAAATTGAGAATTAAAGAAAATTAGTAGTTGACCCAAATGTGCAAATCTAACTCTCCTGATCTGTGTCTTCCTCAAAATATCTCTATTCTGCTAGGACTTTTGATATCTTTCATTTGTAACTTCAAATGAGAAACAATTTTAGGTCTCACACAGTCCTACTCACTCATTTTAGGGGGAGGAAAATGAAACTCACAGTTAAGTTGTGCCCATAGTTTATTAACCGGAGTTTCAAAGAAGGCTTCAAAATTTAATATCCTGATACACAGTACAGTCTTCCTTCCACAACATACAAAATGTCTCCAAGCGTATAGGGTAAAAATGGTACAATATTTAAAATCTCTGGGAAGTCAATGTACACATTCAAAAATATATCATGCTGCCTATTTAGTTCATCAATAGAAGTGATACATTTCACATTGTTCAATTCTGAAAGTCTTTTCTCCTCGTGACACTATAGCAACTGACAATATAGTAAATAATGAGAAAATAATTCTCATTTCATTGCAAATCCCAAATGTCCCCTTGTTGGTTTCATTTCTATTAAAATAAAAAGCACACTGGTTTGGGTTCTTACTCTGTAAGTGTACAACCAATTGATGAAAAGTTATATGAATTTAGCAGTATTCATGGTATATCACACAAATATTATAAATATTATAGACTAACTATTATCCTTAGCTCAATAACTCCTAAAAATAATTGGTTTGCATCACAAAACCTGTAATTTCTCATAAAAGGAAAATACCCTACAGCAATTTCACACCATCTTCACATATGTTCTGCCAAAAGTTATATAAAGCCAAATCTCACAGCCTAGAGCTATAGCAATGTAATTAGATTTCTATTTTATAACTGAATGCTGATTTCATCGGAAGGTGTTTAATGATGTATTTTGCTTATTGTGCCAAAATGTCATGGACAGAGGTTGAGAAGTCCAGTTACAATTAATTACACAGTTTCAGGGAATGATTGAGACAAGAGGAATATGACACTCCCATTGAGATGTAAATGAGGGCCACTTAAATCTCAAGATCATTGATTTATTTGCTGTTTAGAACCAATGCCTCTACTCAAAGTATGTCCAGGGCTTACAGAACAGTAAAAGTACAAGCAGCAAGTTAGGGTGGATAGGTAATTGGGTGGCTCAAACATTCCAAGATTCTTGGGATAAGACAAGAGCAATACTCTTTGAAGTAGGGTTAATGCTAGAGGAAAGAAAAGCCATATGGGGGGAGCAGTCTTCCCAGCCAAATAAAATAGACTCTCAAAGCTAAGTTCTCAGTCTGTTGTGAAGTCATCTGTGTCTGCACAGCCTGTGTGTTTGTTACAACTTCACATTGTCAGCCCAACCTACCTAAATCAGAATGGCTCTGTTGGAACCCTGGAATATGCACCTCTGAGAAGCTCCCAGGCAACTGTTAACATATGCTGAAATATGACAACCACTGATCCCTCAAGTTTGATGACTGGCAACTGGCGAGAGGCAAGCTGATGACTAACAGGCACTATATCCCATAAGGGGTACCAGTTGAGTGCCATTGCGAAAGTCAGTTCCTGCATCTGAGGAACTAGGAGAGATTCAGACAGGTAACTGGAATTAGAGGTTTCTGTCAGAGAGCACAGTAACAGGGCTCCAGTCTCAGGTTTTAAGAGTTCTGTTCTCAAGGAAGAAATAGTTATCAGTGTGGCCCCTTGTTTGAGAAATAGGGGTACAAGCCTTGTTAGTAAAGAGGGAATAAGGAATCAGCTTATAGTTGAGAACATAGGGCTTGAGTTTAACTGTATTAACTATATTTAAATGTATTTAGAAATGCATTCCATCACTCGCTTGTGGATTTTGTTCAAAGTTCCATTAAAATACAAGAAAAGAGCAGAAAATACCACACCCCCCTAAATACATGGATAAAACAGAAACCAAAAAATCAATAAGATTTAAATTGTAACAGAAATTTTAATGGCTATTTAATTTTCTATAAAATGAGGACTAATGATCATAGTGATAGTGTTATATTTCATCTTACAAATCATGTTGTTTCATTGATCTGCAGGGGAACAGAAGCCCTTATTGTGGGGACAACAATCATTCTTCTTTTATGGCCTCCATTTAAAATGCAGCACAGAAAATAAATAAATAAACAAACAAATAAATAAATAAATATTCAGCACAGAACTGGATTGTTACACCAGCACTCTCCTGGAAGTCAGCCACTCCAATAAAAACTCAACAATTCTCAACTGATGTTTCCCCAGAAGTTTGTGTTAGTGAGAGAGAGGGACCCAATAGCATTTCCCTGAAAATCCTGGTCAAATCTGCTTATCCAATCAGATGCCAGAAGACTGAGGAGGATGAGGAGATTAGAGAAAGTAATGGGGTGACTCAGTGAGGCTGACACACTGTGAAGCTCTCAGCAGAGACAAAGTCTCTTCCTTCTCCAGACATGCAAGCTCTTAATTAGTAGCACTGTAAACTCACCTACTACTCTCTGCCTTGTATATATTACAGGTAATTCATTCATTCACTGAACACCTTTTTTAACCTCCTTCTGTGTGCCATATGGTAGTCTAGGTACATCTATAAATAAGACTGCTGATGTCCCTAACCTCATGGCATCTGGAATCCCTGATGACAAGCTTTGTGTCTGATATATCATGTCACCTTTCATGAAAAATATTTGCCATATGAAATCCTGGAATAAGTATAATGAAAAGGTTTGCTAGGGTTAACTCTCTCTCCTGTTCAGCATTCTCTTTCAAAGGAAGGCAAACATACTGTGTAAAGATTTTTTTTTCTCCCAATGTATGACAGGTATGTATGGTCCAGAGCAAAATGAGAATGTTTTCTATCATACTTTAAATAATGAAATCTGGTTTTGACCCCCTGAGATGGATGGGAAACATACCTGGTAAGATATTGTATACAAAAGTGTTGAAAAGAAACTGACAGCTGACAAAGATCAGTGGTATTGAATTAGTAAGTGATTTTTATAATCTTAAAATCATAAATTAAATGCTTGAATGTCTTGAAAATACTAATCACAAAGCGTCCCATGTCGTGCTGTAATTTTCTTCATTTTATTAGGTTTTTATAATAGGGAGTGCTAGTGTTTCCTGCTTCTGATTAGAATAAATTGCTCAGTTTTTGTTAATTTTTAAAATATTCTTCAGTGGGAAAAACTTTCTCAGAAGTTTTAGCTCTCTAGTACTTTATACAGAAAACATGTATTACATTTCACATGCATACTTTCCTGAAGGTAGACATGCTATTTACTTTTTCCATTGTCTGAAGGTTTCAGAAGGAAAGAACTCTTCATGGGTATTTGTGATATAAGGGGTGTGGCAGACCATAACACCTCTGATGAGCTCCACTATATACTTTTGATGGTAATGCTCATTTCTATTCTATCAGTGCTAATACAACCAAATAGGCCTTTTGTGCAATTTCCCATCCTTCTACAAGATGGATGAGTAAGCTTAATGTATAAAGGATGACAAAATGAAATACAGAAATCTGAACAGAACTGAATAACCCAGGTAGCACATACAATTACTAGCATCTGTCAATCCTTCCGCATCATCTGTCATTCATTCTGTTACTAATTCTTACAGTTGAAATTATGTGTCATGGGATAAAATGATGGAAAGTTACTTTTTAGCTTTTCTTAAGGATCGATGAAACACATTCAGAAAAAAATGCAGCTGGCATTGCTTGTCCTTTTCACATCTTCAAGATGGAGGGAAATGTGCTCTCTTTTTTGGGGGAAAAAAAGTAACCCTGTTAAGAACATAGCACATAAGGATTATATTTTCCAGTTCCTCTTCCTTAGAAAAAGGTTTTGCTATCCATTCAGGTAAATGCAGTTTTTAATGCTGAATCATGACTATCAGTACATTTGCTCTAATATATATACTTCTTCTGACATTCCAAAGCATTAACAATGATTTAACAGATTTTTGAACATATTTTGAGATTGTGACACTTGAAATTCCTTTTTAAAGGGGATTTTTAAGCTAATCACATTGATCTTGAGAACCCACGAAAGTTTGAAAATAGCAAGAGATTGCAGTAGTATTGTAGCATATGATGTATTTTACAATATTAACTTAACCCTCACTATGTCTATAAACTTCAAATAAATAAAACAAGGTGTTATTACTGTGGTAATATACATAGGCATATGATGAGATGAAGAAAAAGCCTCAAAAATTATCCAGGTATATATCTCTAGTCTAGTTTCTAATAAAAGTAGATTTTCAAATGAGTGCAAAAGATAGATTTTTTTAAATAAATTGTACTAAGATTTGATAGGAAATGTGGTTTTATTTTAGGGAATAAAGTTAAATAGATATTCTGATATACTAATATTAGAAATTTAATTTCCCAAGAATATTTCTGGAGAATATTCAACAATGTATTATAAAACCATGTGTCTGCCCCACCTAATGTTCCTTATGATTCCAAGCATTTTATTTAACATCACTGCATCTCAATGTTCATTTCTCAAAATTAAAAGAAAACAAATATACTTCCTACTAACCACCAAAAGGTTACAATGAGGCAAATTTTAGGACTTAATTGTGGAAATACTCTGCTAAGCAGAAGATACTAGACAGATGCAAAAAAGATTTATTATTGCCACGTTTGGCAAAGTCCTTTATAAAATGCCCTGTGGTATTTTTGTGATGCCACAATAACTAAGTTCATAAGAAGCAATGAGTCAAATCAATATCTTTTTCTCTCTTATATTTCTATTTTGTAGATAATCAAATAATTGCTTAGCGATTTAGAAACAAACATGAATTCTGGAGATCTAAAATAAGTAGGTCCTAAGAAAGTTTTGAGAAGAGTCAACTTCCTGTTTCATTTTCCTTATGAAATAGATTGTATTCTTGATCATTCATGCCATGTAAATGGATTTTCCTCCTTTCTTACCTCTAATTCTTTGGTGAAATAATGTTTCTTTCCATTGAATTATGACTTTCCTTGTAATAAATATGGTCCTTCTATTTAAAATTGATTTGTATGCATCTTATATTAAAGGGTTTCAAACTTTTTCAGACACATGGTACAATCCTTTAAGTTCTAGAAATTCTCCCTTTGCTTGTCATAGCATTGGCCAAAAGAACCCTTCAGTAATAACAGAACATGTTCGTATCAAAACACATCTTAAATAATAATATCAAGAGAACAAATAAAAATCAAATTATGTCTTACTTAGACCCAGAATCCATGGGGGGGGGGGCATTGGTCTTGGTATAAAGAAACCCCTGTTTATTTTTTTTTATTATTATTATTATTTTTAAAGATTTTATTTATTTATTTGACAGAGAGAGATCACAAGTAGGCAGAGAGGCAGGCAGAGAGAGAGGAGGAAGCAGACTTCCTGCTGAGTAGAGACTCCTGACACTGACCTCCATCCCAGGACCCTGAGATCATGACCTGAGCCGAAGGCAGAGGCTTTAACCCACTGAGCCACCCAGGCGCCCAGAAACCCATGTTTAAATGATGACTCCTTTGGTTAATGGAACCACTTAATTAGGGGGGAAACCCAAAACATATAAATAATAAAGTTGGCTAAGCTAATCATTCAATATGAAACAGTTCTGTTGTATATCAGTATTTATTTACTTTCTTGGTTCCTATATAATTTACTAGTTTCTTTCTTGGTTCCTGTAGAATTACTAATCTCTGCCTTCTTCACTAGTCCTCTGAATGTTGTTGTGGCCCAGGCTCAGACAAAATTTTTGCTCTACCCACTTACATCATTGTCTGATATCATCCATTTCTATGGCATTAAAAGGCATCCACGTACTAATTATGTTATGTGCATTTATGTGTGTGTATACATGCGGTATGTGTGTGAATGTATGTGTATGTATGGACAGTTCTCACTCTCAGTGGAAACTTACCTTTGAGCTACCAACTTGATCCTTCCCCTTGGATGTTCATTAATCTCACCTCAATTTAGTAAATCCAAAACGGAACTCTTGATTCCATGTCCCCTGGCATTTGTAATGACACTGATAAATACCTTTTTTATACAAAACACCTAAAATACTCTTTTTTTGGTACACCCCCTCCCAATTTTTAAAAACATATTTGAGATCTTTTGATGAGGTCTTCTCTTGGGAATAAAATGTGTTCCCTAATTTTTGATCAAATTAAGCCCAAACATCCACAACCTTACCCGCCTGGTGGTAATCACAATTTCCTGCATAGAGTACTACGCACAGCATGAGGACATTTTATTACAAGCCAACTTTGAAAGATTGTAAGTATTGGCTTATTGTAAATATGAAACTAAAATTTCAGAAGGCGGGTAGGGTTTAACCCACTGCAGTCACTTGCACTTGAACCGGCAGCCTGTTGATTTCCAAGACTGCCTCTCAATTCCCAAGGCATAAATGCAATAACCATCACAAACTGTTATTGGATTCCTAGGTCCTCCCAGATGTAATTCATTATACAGGTTTATTTCTTTTGGAATATTGATAATGTTGAAACCAAGAAAATGTGACACTTCATTCTTCTTTGTATAATGGTTGTCAATTGGTGATTCTTTATTATATTTCAGTCATGAAAGAACAATCTAAAGCCTAGGAAATGTGTTTTCTCTTTCAAAAACCTATTAGAAGGAAACAAATAAGAATTAAGTTATAAACTTTTTTTTTTCATCTAAATGTAGTGAAAACAGTGGGATGCCCTTTTATGCTAACTATGTCTAGGAAAGAATTGAAAAGGCTTGCTGAGCCAGAAACATCAATGGCTTTGATAGCACCGGAGTTGAAAACCTTTATTTACATTCACCCAGTGTGAATGTGAGCTTCCATATGGTCAGACCCATGGCTTACGACTCTGTGGGGAAGGTTAATATGTATCTGGCTCTTCTCACACAAATTATATTCTGATGGCAACCATTAGCCCTCTCATAGTTTCTTTTCTTTTAGGAGCCTTCCCAGACTCTTCTCCTCTTTGGCCTACAAACAGATTCCCTCCTCCACCAGGCCAGTTGAGCATGATTAACTCTGAAGGCAACGTCCTTTCTTTTCTACTACAGAAAAGTAATGCTTTGCTAAGGCATTTCCTTCAGAATCATTTAGCTGTTTGAAATTTAGAAATGGGCAGAAAAAGAATCATGGCACAAGCTTGGCTTAAGTTAGAGAATTTTATTGCTCAGTTATGTTGGTGATGATGAATGATAATTGTTGTAGTCATTTTTTCTTATATGACATAAATATATATATATATATATATATATTTCAGTGTTCTCCTTTTACATTTATTTTCTGTAATCCAAATGCTCATTCACTCATACAGCCTCTAGCTTAGGACTTGAATTCTAAGCAATGGAAGAGAAAGACAAAGAATAAAAATAAAACTGGTGAGATATCACAGTGCACATAATCATTCCTTCATAAATTCTGTTACTTTTTCAATCAACACATATTTACAGAGGTTATACCTAAAAGGTGTACTACTTTTGGCAGGAAATGAAACATACACACAAATGCACACACACACACACACACATGCACACATGCACACATATACACACGGCAAGAAAATGAAACTTAAGCTTGTCTGGGAGTTTTGGTGAACTGATAAACAGATCTTCCAGCATTTGCTGTGCATGGAAACTTGTTTATTCCTGTAGAAGGTAAAGAGGGGACGTTTTTTAGATGCTGACACCTGGGAGCTGCAACATGGCTGGGGGCGTGCAGAACAGTGCAGGGCCCCTATCTTACCTTGTAGCATGAACTGGGTCTGAGGAGTGAGGAGACAGAGTAAAGAGGGAGCTGCAGGAGCCATCGTCATGTAGCCTGTTATTTGACACGTAGAGACAGCCTGAAACCTTTATGTTTTCAGGCAATTTAAAAATTACACAAGGTGGAGAAGAGAGAGGGGTTTTGTCCTTTCTTGTACATACAATATGGTATTAAGGTTGTATCATGTGGACATTGATGGTGATTCTCAGTAATCAGAAAAGAGACACAGATGGAGCTTGGTGGTCAATGAGGATGCCTGGCTCCCATTTACTACTTACTCATCAGTCGCTCACCTAAGAGTAAATCCCAGTATTATCAGGCATCACTTGGAGACCCCTATAAATGCACGGAGGATATGTTCAGGTCACTGAGATCCTGCATGAGCAGGTGTGGGCAAGAATTAGTGAGTTTTCTATTACTACAGTTAATTTAACCTCACTTCTACCTGGAGATTGCTTAAGCCTAGGAGAGACAAGTCTCATTTTCTTAGGAGAAATTTTGATCTTAGTTACTGAGCATAGAAAGAAGGTTATCTGGATAACATGAGGCCCAGATGCTTATATACTAGTGGGGGAGATGGAGACATAAAGTAGCGATAAGTATAACACGGTGGGAGATGATCTGATAACTCAGAGAGAGAGAGAAAGAGAGAGAGAGAGGAAGAGGGAGAGATGTGGGAGTAAAGAGGATAAGCATACAGTCCAGACTGGAAAAGTGAAGTTTTGAAAAATACAGAGGAAAGAAAAAAAAATAGAGAAAGCATAAAAGGCCCTGCAGCAAAGGGATTACCGATTCTAAGGTATATTCATGATTAGTGAGAGCTTGGTTGTATTTGAAGCACAGGTTTCAATTAGAGAATAAGCAATATATGATGACGGATGGATAGATGATAGAGAGATAGTGAGACTGAGACATACATATGCACATAGATATGAGTTCAGAAGACAAGTTGGGCCCATGTCATTAAATACTATGAGTCCTTCCCTGGTGTCAGGTCTTACAAGGCTAGGGACCATATCTCTCCTACTTACTGCTATACCTCCAAGGGACTGTAAGCAGCAGAAACTCAATAAATCATTTCTGATTGGATAGATGAATGCATATCAATGCGGTCCAAGTTTACCCTATACCCAGTGGAAGTCACTAGGCGACAATAGGTAGAGAAAGAAGTCTTATGAGGGGAAAAAATATAGAGAGCCATGGTTAAAGGGAGACATAATTTTGGCTCTCACTGTTTTCTTTTTAAGGTGATAGAATTGAGCATATTTATATGCTGGAGAGGAAAAGTTAATAAGGAGAGAGAGGAAGAATATTCAGGAGAGGAGACAAGTGCTGGAATAACTGCCTTGAGAGGAATGAATAAACAGATCCTTAGTAACAGGAGGAAGTATTTGCATTGAACAGACAACAGGATAGCTCTTCCACTGAAGAGGAAAGGGAGGCGGTGAAGGTAAACAGGGAGGCTGATCATACAATTGGAAAGGAAGGGTTGAGAGAAGAGAGGAGGCTGAGAAAGAACCCTTCTCGTGCCCTCTATTTTCTTTATGAAAAAGATGTAATTAACTTCTCAGAAGCATAGGCAATAACTATGCATCTATAGTCTGCATGTAGTCAGAAGACCAACCCAATCAGAATCAGCTTGCTGGATGGGTGCTGAATGTCTTGGCTAAAGCCAGTAAATAGGGTCAGTTCTAACAATAGGGATGTATTATCTCTATTCCACTGGTTTTATTCATAAAGGAGTAAATGGAAGTGACATGGGTCATGGTATAGGAAGCATACATAAGAAGCAGAACCAGATTTTTATTCAGAGATTGGGTGGGATGTGGGTTTCTGTAAGACAGTAGAAGTTCTAATAGTATGGGCCATATGTACCCCAATGTTCATTGCAGCAATGGCCACAATTGTCAAACTGTGGAAAGAGCCAAGGTGCCCATCAATAGACGAATGGATAAAGAAGATGTGGTACATATATATGATGGAATACTATACCTCCATCAGAAAGGATGACTATCCAACTCTTGTAGCAACATGGACTGGATTGGAAGAGATTATGCTGAGTGAAATAAGCCAAGTAGAGAAAGTCAAGTATCACATGGTTTCACTTACATGCAGTGCATAGAGGTAATGAAGAGGACAGTAGGAAAAGGAAAGTAAATAGGAAGTAGGGTAATTCAGGGAAAGAAACAAAACGAGAGAGACTTTGGACACAGAAACAAACTGAGGGACTTGGAGGGAAGGGGGTGAGCGGATGGGAGAGTGTGGTGGTGGGTACTGAGGGCACCTATTGCATGGAGCACTGGGTGTGGGGAATGGGCAATGAATCTTGGAACACTGAAAAAAAATTAAGTAACAATAAAAAAATGCCAATCGCCAAACCAGCTAATAATAAAGATTATAAATAATTTATTAATTAGAAAAAAAGAAGTTCTAATAGTATGAAGAAATTCTCTCATGATATTGTACATGAGTGCAATTTACTTCCCCACACTGACTTTAAGTTTTTTGAAAGAAAGAGTTGTATATTTATTTAGATTATAAATATCATTGCATCTAGTCTGCTACTTCACTATTTTGGACATATATCCATCTTAGTTTCTAATCTCTTAATAAAAGAAGAACTGTGTTGCAATTATGGTTTAAGATCTAGTTTGGGTTTAAAACTATTCTCAGGGAGATTTTCTCCTCTTCCCATTTTGGTAGAGTGTTTAAAATTGATGATCGGAGGGCTTGGGTGGCTCAGTTGGTTAAGCGACTGCCTTCAGCTCAGGTCATGGTCCTGGAGACCCGGGATCAAGTCCCACATCGGGTTCCCTGCTCGGTGGGAAGCCTGCTTCTCCCTCTCTCACTCCCCCTGCTTCTCCCTCTCTCTCTCCCCCTGCTTGTGTTCCCTCTCTGGCTGTGTTTCTCTCTGTCAAATAAATAAAACATTTAAAAAAATAAAATAAAATTGATATTCATGTTGATATTATGAGACATTGAAACATGTCTTATAGGACCGACTATGTCTTTGTACCAAATGCTAAGTCAAGGCAGCCATATTTTGTATCACACAATACTGTCTCTAGCCAATTAGATGAGAGTCAGGCACTAAAGCTAAGAGAACACTCAGCAGTCCTTGACTTATTACTTGGCTCCAAATTATGAACAAGACCATCATCTCTTATAAGCCAGGTCTACTTTTAAAAGGGGGAAGTTAGGTCTGGGAACTGATGCTTAAAAGATTCCTTAAGAAAAGTTGTAAAACATTGCTGGTTTTGTGATGAGCAAAGCACAAACTGAACATATAAGAGAGAAGAAAATATGAGTAAGCAGAAAAATCCAAGCAGAAGATAAAACAGGATGAGATACTAGTTTGAACCACAGGAAATGTGAGCAAGATTACATGCAGGGTAAGGGAAATCTGAAGCAAGTCTCCAGAATATGTCCCTACTGGCATCTTATTTCCATTGCATTTAATTAATATTGTAAGGGTTAAAGGCACCGCTGTGGAAACAAGCTTCTCAGATTTAAATCAAAGCTCTGCTCTTCACTAAACTTGTGAACATCGAGAAGCTAAGGCTTTCTGGCCTTAATATCGTCATCCACAAACTGGGGATAATAAAACTGATAAAAATTAAATTAGTTAGTGGAAAATACTCTTCAGAAAGTCCCTCAGCACAAAGATCTTGCTATTATTATTTTAATATTCTTTACAATTATATGTGTCTATAATCAAAACTTCTGGACCACCTGGATGGCTCGGTCTGTTGAGCACCAACTCTTAATTCTGGCTCAGGTCATGATCCCAGGGTTGTGAGACTGAGCCCCATGTCAGACTCTACACTCAATGGGGTGTCTGCTTGAGATTCTTTCTCTCTCTCTCTCTGCTCCTTCCCTACTCATGTTCTCTTTCTCTAAATAAATCTTTAAAAAAATTACAATATTAAAGCTTCCATTCCCACCTAACAATTTGTTCTATTGAACCATGTCATGATTTTAAGACACCAAAAAAATTAAACTGTATTTGTATGTTCAAAATGTCCTTGAGACTTTTAGACATAGAAAAGGGTGAGAAGTTCTAGAAAATATAACTCTTTGAAGATATTTGTACTTATGACAATACGTAAAAATATTAGATTAACTGGAGCACAGTCTAGATTCCTATCTGACTATTTGCCCATTATTTTACTTATTATGGGAACTTTCTTCCTTCATCACCCCTACTGGTGGGCATAAGCCCTCTCATCCCGCACCATAGCTAGGTCTTTATTTTCAGAGTGTAGACACAGTTAATGGTCTCTTGTTGGCAGAGGATCTGGTGGGAGGGACCTTGACTCAAGCTTAGACAATCATTCCCTTCTGGGGATTTTAGATGACAGAAAGTTAAATTAGACTTTTGTAGGCAACCATAATATATAAACTCAGATAGTATAGGTAACCATGTGTTGCCATGCAGACTGATGAACATAGAAAACCAGTCTTTAGCAAGACAAAAGAACACCTCAGATTCCCAGAGAGAAGCAACAGTGAGAAGGAAGATAATGTGTGGGTGGTAGGACCTGCTGTTGAAGTCTAAGCATCTTTATCCTCAGTTTCCAAGAGCATCCCTGGCAACCTTTAAGTGCTATGGTCTGAATGTTTGTGTTCCCCCAAAATTGACAAGTTGTAATTCTAATGCCCATTGTGGTGGTAGTGTGCAATGGGGCCTTTGAGAGGTGATTAGGTTATGAAGGTGGAGCCCTCCTGGATGGGATTAGTGTTCTTATAAAAGAGATGTTACAGAGCTCCATAAGTTCTCTGGCATGTGAGGATATGATGAGAAGGCCATAACCAGAAGAAGGCCCTCAACTACCATGTTGGCACTCCAATCTACTTCTAGTCTCCATAGCTATTAGAAAAACATTTCTGCTGCTTTTAAGCTACTGAGTCTGTGGTATTTGATTATAGCAGCCCACATAGCCTAAAGCAACAAGTTATACATTTGTTTAAACCAGTTTGTGTTTAGTTTCATATGCTTACCAAACAGGGAGAAATGGCTCTGAACTATAAACTCTAGGTTGTTTAAAATTTTTCAAGCATATGAATTTTTAAAAGAAAATTAAAAGTGGTGGGAAAGACATATGCAACTCTATGTGCCTCTTGCTGAATAAATCAAGAAAAGAGAAGGCAGATGACAACGGAAAGAAGCCCTCTCCTAGAAGATATATTCTTAGCACCAGATTTTTAAGAAGAATAAACTCCAGCCTTGTATGCTAGCAAGCTAATGAAAAGCAGGAGGTACTTTTTAATCCAATAACTAATTGGGATGGGGATTTTTACCCCAGTGCTTAAGTTTGAGAGTAATACCTCCTGAAGTGGGCATAGCCAATATTTGATGACCATGAGAAAAGATTCCATGTGATAAAGTTAGATCTCAAGGGATGCCAGAAATAGTGCCTGGACAGAAAGTACCATTAAAGGATTAGGGAGAATGGAACAACTATCACTTTGTATTTTTATATGACATTTTATTTCTTATGAATTTTTAAAATGTTCATAAAAATGAAAGAATTTAGTCTCTTATGGTCATACGCTGATATTTAAATATTCTAATCCATACAGTTAACCCAGTAGGCTTGTCCATTAACACTGGACTTTAATTTCTTAGGACCAAAACTGCCATGAGATGACTAAAGTAGTCCTCAGATACTGTTTTGCTCAACTACAAGTGCTTGCCACCATAGTAGATCTATAAAAATACTGTCATGTGAAAAAAGTGAAAGTGTTCATGCATTCCCTACTCAACATGTATTGCCCTTGTTTTAGGCAACACATAGTGGTTATGTGTGGGAAACACAGAGATATGGCTGTGAAAATCAGACTCTGTCTTAGAAGAGAAAAACATAGAGTGTAGTAAAACATAGAAAGGCAATTATCTTTCAAACATTCACAGCTGGGAACAGTAACTAGGCACCATCAACAGAAATATTTATTCACCTCAGGACATTTACTCCTACTCCACACATTCCACCAAGGCAGGGATAGCTGAGCTTTGCAAATTCAAATCTGTCTTAAATATAGACATTTAATACTAGCATGATATGGAAATATATTCTCAGCATAACTTTAAAAATATGTATTAAGAAAGAGTCCAGGCTTCCATGTATACTAACGTAATACATAATGTGAGCTTCATCATAAACATTGAGCAGAGATAAATATAAAAACTGGGCAGTTTGAAGAGTTCCAGTTTCCTTGATCAGTCTTTGGGAAACTGAAATGAGCCTGTTTTGAAGGAGGCTTATTGCCCCTTTGATAGAAGAGCAGTTCTTAAAAAACAAACAAACAAACAAAAAAACCTTTGAAGCATATTTGCTAACAAAGGGATTGCATTCAGTGAGTTTCTATTTCCTATGCCATCAATCCTCATCATACTGCACTGTATGATCATGAATATTGCCATTTGCCATATTTCCTCTATTTCTCTAGTTATTTGACCTTGAAAAGAAAGTCTGCTATCAGCCTCTGTTGATTCACTCAAAGTCTTCTTGCATTTGAATAAAAAAAAGTAAGAAACCCTACTAAGTAGCAAAATCATCAACATAATATGAATTCCCAGGATATGTCTAACATTTATATAATTTCACTCTGAAAATCCCAATGACGTAAAATGGAAACTATTTCTTAACCATGCAGAGATTTTATTTTCAAGCAATCAGGCCCTTTCTTTGGGTTTAAACTAAATGGAAAGGAGACAAGAATTTAAGCCATCACTTTAAGGATTGTAATAAAAAGGTAAGTTTCCATAATTCTTTATAATTTTCCAAGCACCTTGGTACCTTATGGATGATATAGGGTGATGGAGGGGTTTGTGACCAGTGGGGGAAACCAGGTTGAGTGATGGGATATGAACTATTCCAGATGTTGCAATGTGTGGGACTCAAGAGTAGATCTGGAGAGATCAAGGGATCTGGGTGAATTCCAGAGTTGCAGAAAGAGAGTATGAAAGCCTGAGATGGAAGAGAATCAGGGATAAACCAAACACCAGGGTAAATTTTGAAAGCCAATGTTTAACTAGATTTGTAAACATAGGATACACTTGGAAATTAAGTGAAAACAGGGGTGGAAAGTTATAAGTTTTATTCATGTTTAAATCTTATTCTTATAGCTAAGGTTCTTTTGCCACAAATTAAAAAAGTATGTCTTAAACAATTTTTCTATGCCCAGAATGAAGATAAGTAAATTGTAGTTCCAGCAGGTACAGATTCACCCAAGGTCATACATAAAACTATATAAAGACTCATATTTAAGTCCTCTGATTATAAATACTGCACTTTTGGTACTATCAGGCCCTTAAGGTCAAAAAGATTTCAAGTAGTTCATTTAATTCCACTATGATGTTAAAATGGTAAAGATCACTCATTTCTGTCAGTAGAGAACAGTTGCTGTATATTTCAGGAATGTTTTAATAAATCTGTAGATTTATGTATATTTATGTATATGCATATATGTATATGCAAGATAATGATATAGTTAGAATGGAAGAGAAGTGTCCAAGTTGGCCTTAAGTTCCCAACCCTTTTTCTAGAAGCTAAGCCATCTATTATTTTTTGTTTTTGTCTTTTGTTTTTGTTTTATTTTTTATTATGTTAGCCACTATACAGTATGTTATTAGTTTTTGATGTAGTGTTCCAAGATTCACTGTTTGTGTATAACACACAGGCTTACACTTCTTCTAAAAAATAATTCTTTCCCTTATATCAAATGTGGATACTCTTCAAGAAACCCTTCAAACTCTTGTTTAAAATTACCTTGTACAAAATAAAAAGGCCATGTTCCCAGTTGGAAAATTTAGTGACAGGGCTTATATTAGAAACACGCAAAAAGTTGTGTATATTTAAACAAGCTCCCAGCTGTGAATTAATCGGGGGATAATATTTTCTTAAGAGTAAATTGAGAAACTGCCTCCTCTGTATTAGAAGGACTGATTCCCAGAGAGCTTTGCTTTCAGCTTAAAGCCCTCAGTGGGATAGCATTTCCTTTCTTTTTTCTACCAGTGCCAAAGAAAAGGAACAGAGGACCAAGAAGGAATAGGCTGCCCCTTCCGGAGACCTTGAGTGACAGTCAGGCAAACAAGGGTCATCACTTTAATTAGCTTTAATAACCCAAAGCAGGGCAAGAAACTCCCTCCTGAGACAAAAGTTGCCAGCTGCCGAAAGGATGTTAGTGAAAATGCTGTTATGTCAAAAGTCTTGCCACATGATTTGAAGTTTTTATTAAGGTGTGCAGGAAATTAGAGGCTTCTGAGCAACATGTGAGAGGAAATCAAAAAGGAGATGAAATCTAATGGTTTTTTTGGTTCCAGTGAAAAACTGGTTTTGTTTAAAGACATAGTCTTAGTATATTATGATAGTTTTATTATCGTACCATATAGTCATTACTTTTTTTATTCTAATCACTATTAATGATAAAAGAGAATATTGAAGGGGAATATGAATCATTTATAAATGCCCCAGAATGAATCTGCCCCACCACACCCCACTCATACACTTGCTTCAAGGTTTCAAAGAGCTGAAACAAAAAATTTACCCCATGAACTCTAAGCTCTCAATTCCAAATCTTTCACTTGTCTACTTCTAGAAAGGGGTGGAATCCTTGACCCTCCGTTCACATTGTAACTTTGAATTTTATCATCTGCTCTAACATCTAGAAATATGACTGATTGATCTAGTTATATTTTAAACAACATAAACACTAGATTTTCATTAGACTCTGGTCCTTTGCATTTTGTCAGTCCTACTTGTTTTAAGTTGTCCCTTTTACATATTGAGTTGAATTTTCCCTGTTTGATTTGAATTTTAAGGAGTGTATATTAAAAAGTCTGGGTTTGTTGTGTTTTTGTTTATTTGTTTAATAAAGCATGGTCATCCTCTTTTCGGCTAGCAGTTAATAAATAGATTCAGCTGCAGGACATTTAGCATTGCAGGAGTTCTCATAGTCTTCTACCAGCATGTAGTGGGTGGACTCCTTTTGGAAATATGATGGACACATGGACAGCAATGCTTAGATCAGAGGTTCAGAGATCCTCCCTGTAAAAATGGATTCTATGTCTAGGTTACTCATGTCTTTGCTTTTTGGAAGCTCCCTAACTCTGCCCTTCTGCTAAGAAACTGATCATTTTATTATTTATTTATTTGTTTGTTTGTTTGTTTATTTATTTATTTATTTTTGGGTGGTTCTGGTTCACAGGAATAGGCACATGATCCATTATAGCCCATTTTAATATTTTTGGTAGGTAGTAACATGGAAGGTATATCTTGCTATTAAAGCCTCAGGAATTGGAAACAGTGGAAGCCTGGAATGATCTGGCACAGCTATTCTGGCACATGGAGCAAATCTGCTTGAGAAGGAAACCAATAGACAGAAAAACTGAGCCAAGAGATGGAGGAAAAGAGGTAGATCTCTGATTATTATCTTTGTCCTCCTGTATCCATCCGTGTCTGCAAAAAGTTTTACACCTTTGGACTTTCTAGTTAGAGGGGCCAATACATTTTTTTCTTTTGCTTTGGCTAATTAGACATTGGTTTCTCTCATATGCAGCCACAACAAACAGGACAAATACACTGCCTCATTCCCAGTTGGTAATGTCATCGCTAGAGAAAATTTCAAACTAGGCTGCATGAACTATTTTGATGCTCTATTTATCTGAAAGTCAACAGCCAGTGGTGGGAAGAAACGGACTCCAATAAGTTATTTCTTTGTTGATTCTGTACAAAGCCACAGAAAAAGAACTAGTTTATCTTTGAGAAGAGTATATGGGATAGTAACAATGAATCTGGTTGTGGTCATGTTTCTTTATAAATTCTATGTAAGAATTGGCTTAAAATATACTATTCATTTTTTCCTGCTATTTTCCTGCTATTTTTTTCTGCTATTCTCCTGCTATTAAAAAGTGATGTTTCTTTTTATAACCAAAGGATGCATAGCATTCGGCTGTAGTCAGAATACTTGAGTTTATTACATGTGAGGCGGTGCCCAATACTTTTGTATTAAATAATATGACAATACATTTATTCTTTGACAATTAGAACTCTAAGCAAAAAGTTTCACAATGGACCCTGAATGTCTATTTATTATCTTGGTTTCATTGGGTGATTTCGAAAGCAATGGTATCCAAAAGAGAACCAATAAATTTCAGGGAATATGCACTGATGTACAGAAAGAAAATATGCAGATTTTATAATTATTTTTATATTCATAACTTTTAAGTTATCTAAATCATAATGTAATAATAACTTCAAAATGTCAATGGCTTAACATCATTAAATATTTTTATCTCTCATGATCTATGTCCAGTATAGGTTGGCTGAGGGCTTTGTCCCAGTTACTAAGAGACCCAGGATGACAGTCTCCATTATCTGTAGATGCACTGAGGTGAAGACATGGCTTCCAGTATTGTAGAGTCCTGGAAAGAGAGGGAGGAGAATGCTGTTGGACTTTCTACTGCTTCACTGACTAGCTCTATGAGGGTCAGAATATGTAGCTGCCCATATGGCCCCCAAAAGAAAGAAAAGTTGAATATTGGTGGGCTCTACCAAAGCTTGCTACAGAGTATATGATATATATTTGCAAAATAATGATAATATAATTTTTGAATAATAAATATGTAGGGTTATGCTCGAGAAACTTTTATTAGAATTATATATGATAAAAATTATTTTAAGAACATTATGCCACTTTTGTATTCTTTCTTAGGACTCTACATTTTGGTTCTTTTTTCTTTTGCCAATTTTCATTTGCCTTGATGATTGCTTTCAATTTTTAGGGTTTCCTAGAGCCAACCTAGTTTCTCCTAATCCTCCCTCTTCCCAGCTTCTGCCTAAGGACAAGGCAAGAATGGGATTAAATTAATATTTCCCATGTCCATCCTACATCAGCAATCTTTCAAAACATAGTCAAGATACTACTAAATCTAGATCAGGGGCATCAGGGTGATTGATGATGATATGTCCTTGACACAAATATGAATTGAAATAAATTTATTCTCATTAATTTATGTTGATGGAACCACCAATTTACATGTGAGTTTGATTTTATTTATCATACCGCATACATTGCCTGACTGTATCCTATGACTACTGATATCATATTTCAATAGTTACCTCTTCAAATTCTTTAAAGGAAAAAACAACTTTCCAGAGCCAAACATATTCTACTAAATATTTTGAAGAAGATATAAATATAATAAATATGTTGTGCATGTCATAATGAAATGATGTTAAAAGTTTTTATTAAATATTTCTATTCTTCAAGCCCTCTCCTCACTTGCAGAAATTTTCTCCAAGTTCTCCTTTCCTCCATCAAATAACAAATCTTGTTAGCGACTATTATCTGCCTACCAAAATTATCTCTGAAAACTTCAAATTTCTTTCTAGAAAAAAAAAGCAAAACAAAGAACAATTCAACTTACCATGTGAATGAGAATATATGCCACAGAATGTGAAATAACATTTGCCAAAAAATGTATCTGATAAAGGACTGTTATCTAAAATATACAAGAAACTCTTAAAACTCAACATTAAGAAAACAAATCTGATTTAAAATGGGCCAAAGACCTTAAAAGACACCTCATCAAAGAAGCTACAAAAATGGCAAATAAGCCTATGAGGAGCTGTTCCACATCATATGCAAACAGGGAAATGTAAGCAACAATGAGATACCATTATGCACCTAATAAAATAGCCAAAATTCAGAACACTGATACCACCAAATGCTGGAAAGGATGTGAGGCAACAGGAACTCACATTCATTGCTGGTGGGCATGCAAAATACCACAACCACTTTGGAAGAGAATTTTCCAGGTTCTCACAAAACTAAATATATTCTTATGGTATGATCCAGCAATCATGACTTTTGGTATTTACTCAAAGGATCTGAAAATGTATGTTCACACAAAAACCTACACACAAATGTTTATAGCAGCTTGATTCATAGTTGACACAACCTGGAAACCCAAGATGCCCTTCAGTACATGACTGGATAAATAATCTCTGCTACATCCAAACTCTGGAATATTAGTCAGTGCTAAAAAGAAATGAGCTACCAAGCCATGAAAAGAGCCTAAAAAACATACTACTAAGTTAAAGAAGCCAATCTTAAAAAGCTATATATTATATTATTCCAACAATAAGACATTGGCAATGGAGTCTTTGCTTTACAATGGAGATAGTAACAAGTGGTTTCCAGTTGAGGTGAGGAAGGACGAGCAGATGAAGCACAGGGGACTTTTAGGGCAATGAAAATACTATGCACACTGTAATGGTGGACACATGTCATTATACATTTGTTCAGGCCCATAGAATTTACAACACCAGCAGTGAATCCTAATGTAATCTACAGACTCTGGGTGATTATGATGTGTGTGTCAATGCTAGTTCATCAGTTGTAAGAGATGAACCACTCTAGTGAGGGATATTGGCAATGGGGGAGGCTATGTTTGCATAGGAATATAAGGTATATCAGAAATGTTCATAACCTCCCCTTAATTTTGCTGTGAACCGAAAATTGCTCTAAGAAAAAAAAGCTCCCCTCCGAAAAAAAAATAAAATAAAATAAAATAAAATAAATAAAACACCAGGTACCTGGGTGACTCAGTTGGTTAGCTTCAGACTCTTGATTTCATCTCAGGTCATGATCTTGGAGGTGAGAGATGGAGCCCCAAGTCAGGCTCTGCACTCAGTGGGGAGTCTGCTTGAGAATCTCTCTCTCCTCTGCCTCTGCTCCCTCCCCCCTCAATAAAATCTTTAAAAAAATAGGGTGCCTGGGTGGCTCAGTGGGTTAAAGCCTCTGCCTTTGACTCAGGTCATGATCCCAGGGTCCTGGGATCAAGGCCCATGTCAGGCTCTCTGCTCAGCAGGGAGCCTGCTTCCTCCTCTTTCTCTGCCTGCCTCTCTGCCTACTTGTGATCACTCTGTCTCTGTCAAATAATAAATAAAATCTTAAAAAAATATTTAAAAAATAATAAAAATAATAAAATGATCCAGCCACTAGCCCTAAACTGGTAATACCTAAATTGATATATCCTATCATATCTTTTTAGCAAACTAAATGACCTCCCAAACATACCTAATTAGAAAATAGTCATTGTCAATTGTTATGAAAACAAATGTGTTTTTGTTCTTAACTGCCACTTTAAGCATCTTATCAAAACTTTTTCCCAAAAATTTCAGTGCTTCCACAATAAGTAGTCTCAGTAATGTAAATATATTATGTATATTATATATAATGTAATATATATCATATATATGTATATGATATCAAATAATATAATCATAATATATATAATATATATCATAATAGAAAATATAGAGAATATACATAGATATATATGAACCTGGATTATTATGTTTTGACTTAATGATTTTTCAACTTGATGATGATGCGAAAGCCTTACACATTCAGTAGAAACCATACTTTGGATTCTAAATTTGGATCTTTCCCCGGGCTAGTGACTTGCAGTATGAGACTGTCTTGGGATGCCGGACAGCAGCAGCAAGCCACAGCTCACAGTTACCACACAATCACTAGGGCAAACAACTGATACACTTACGACCATACTGTACCCTTACAACTATGCTGTTCTCCACTTTGAGCACGGTATGCAATACAGTACATGAGATATTCAACAGTTTATTTGAAATTGGCTTTGTGTTAGACGATTTTGTCCAATTACAGGCTGATATAAGTGTTCTGAGCATGTTTAAGGTAGGTGAGGCTGAGCATGATGTTCAGGGGATTAGGTGTAATAAATGCATTTTTGACTTAGGGTTTTCAATTTACAATGGGTTTATCAGGATGCAATCCCATTCTAAGTTGAGGAAGATCTGTATTGTTGAGTTTTCATTCTGTTATCTCTCTTTATTTCTGGAGTGCTTTTAATCTCCTCAGTCTTGTCATAGACCTCCTTTCCCTTGGAAAAAAGTGATTGAGTGACAAAGTAAAAGACCAGTTTGAAATGTAATAATTTATTTAATATGCTCCCCACAGTGTCTGTCCAGCATCCATTCTTTTCCACATTGTTAATAGTTTACCACAAAAGCAAACTCTGATAGTTTGTGATGGACCTTAGAATGAAGATTTTTTTTTAATTAATGATTTCAGGAGTTGAAGAGAGTAATTCATTTGTGCTCAGTTATAAAGAAATTATCTTAAAATTTGAATCTGCAACTATGAAAATAGCATAAACAAAGGTTCCATGTGTTGGGTATAGAAGGAAAAATGGGTGCATTTGTTAATATGAAGCTATAATCATTTATTGAGAAAAAAGATAATAAATGGATTAAGAATATACATTCTATAGCTATCCTTGTTCTTATCCTTACAATTACTCCTGGCCTGGGTAACTTACTTAACCTCCTTGAATTCCAGTATCCTGAGCTACAAAATGGGAATAATGATACTCAGTGTTTATTATTGTGAAGATTTGATTTTAAAAATCTGTATCTGTCATATCAAAGATGATGACGATGATGATAACTGCAGGTGTTTTATCATTATTTTATAAAAATAAGTCCTAAGATGTCTCTAACCTTCCTTTGTTTTCTGTCCATACGGACCTTACTGAGGCAAGTAACTTAAAATATGTAAGACTTTGTTTCTTCATTTCAAACATAGAATGATTAAAAGTATAAGGGGGGAGGGGCACCTGGGTGGCTCAGTTGGTTAAGCGACTGCCTTTGGCTCAGGTCATGATCCTGGAGACCTGGGATTGAGCCCCACATGGGGTTTCCTGCTCAGCAGGAAGCCTGGTTCTCCCTCTCCCACTCCCCGTGCTTGTGTTCCCTCTCTAGCTATGTTTCTGTCTGTCAAATAAATAAATAAAATCTTAAAAAAAAAAGTATAAGGGGAGAAATAACACAAGCTATAAGGTAGGTAAAGTACCAACATGACAGTTAATAACTATTGGCTATTCTTTCTTATTGTTAATAATACTATTCTTTATGTGTCTAATAAGGTTATACAATAGCTTTTCTTTATTTAATTCAAAGAAAGGCAATCGTCCATGAACCCTAAGCTTCACTGCAAGTTCTTACTGGGTAAGCCAAGAAATCAACACTCTAATTATTTTTTATCAGGGTTATATTGTTTGGTGTCTTTTTTTTTTTTTAGGATTTTATTTATTTATTTGAGAGAGACAGTGATGGAGAGAGAGAGCATGAGCAGGGAGGACAGAGATAAGCAGTCTCCCTGAATACAGGACTCAATCCCAGGACGTGGGATCATGACCTGAGCAGAAGGCAGATGCTTAACCGACTGAGCCACCCAGGGGCCCTCTCAGGGTTATATTTGTAGGGAAAACCTGGAAAGATTAGGTAACACCTCTCCCACCCTTTCTTACACCTCCCCTTCCCATTTGTCCCCACCCAGAAAAAGAACAGGTATATTTCTGCTTTTTATCAAATGGCGAATCCCTCAAACACAGTGATCCTATTTTGTAACATAACCAATTTCATGTGCAAGCATCTGTGTTAGGCCCTTGACATTTCTTCAGTCGCATCTGAGGGCCACAGAGAACTGATGAAAATCAGGGAGAGGTTCTGGCAAATGTTGTTCCCATAAGTAATAAAATCTTTTGTCTCTAAGCCAGGGGACTCAACATCCTTGAATTTGTGGAAAGCTCACATATTAACTAGTAAGTAGGCTACAATTCAGATGCTGCATACGTCTTGACATGAGGTTACCTCTAAAACATATTATGAAGCAGTTTCCCAAGGAACATAAAAAAATGAATTATTTAAATAACTTATAATTGATACACTGAAAATATAATCAGTATTATATGGAACATGGCACTTAAAGAGGAATTGACAAAAACAATACATAATAGTGTATTATATGTTATTCGTGGATGAACATATAAAATTGATTTTCCAAAACCATCAACAGTAATGCACAAAAAGTTCTATTAAGAAAAAGTTAGGAGCCCTGCACCAGCATCCAGTTTCTCTGCTCAGCAGGGATCCTGTTTCTCCTTCTCTGTCTTGCTCTGCCTACTTGTGCGCTCGCTCTCTCTCTCTCTCTCTCTGTCAAATAAATAAACAAAATCTTTTTTAAAAAAGAAAAAAATTACAAAAAAACCCCAAAAATAAATAAAAAATAAAAAACTAAGAAATTCTAATATATGGCACTCCATCCAAGTTAAATAGTTACACCACCTAACTAGGAAAAGGAAAATTTGCTCAAACTCCTCCTGGCATTTTCATCTAAATCAAGAGGAAAGTTCTAAGGGTAGAGCTCAGTTGGATCTGATAACTGACAAGTCTGCCTTATTATAATGCTTGAGATTGTAAAGAGAAATATGTCCTGAGAAACTGATGTTCTAAATTGTAGTTTCACATATAGATGTAAAGTTCAGAAAATGAATAAAAGAGATAGAAAGATAAGGAACAATTCTGAATTGAAAGAGCTATCTGTAGAATTCCTTGTTTAAATGTGTTTTTTGTAAGTTGTTTACACATATTTGAAAGGCAGCATATTCAAGAGCAATGTATTGATTTTTTTTAACCACTGAATTTACATTCAAATGAAATGTGAATGCAGAATGTTTATCCTTGTGAATTCTGGTCAAGATATCACTGTACTTTTATCTGGAATCCTCCCTACCTTGACTTTAAGTATATAAAAATGGTAAAGTATTTCTACATCATGTAGATATTCCTATGAAACAAAAATAGAACTAAAATCCATAAGAATAAATGAAGCCTAGGCTATAACTCTATGAATTTCATAGATCAAAAACTGATAGAGGCAGCTAGGGGATTGACTCTATCAAAATAAGAAGTATCAGACAATCCTATACATGGCTATGGGCAAAAGTCATGTTGAAGCCTCAAAACACAGAAAAGTAAGTGTAAAAAAATCCTATAATTACTGTCTGGGGCTGCTCCAGTAAAGCAGGGGTCTCAGAGATGTCCACCCAGCTGGGACCAGGGCTATGCCATCTAGACTTAGGTATTAGAACTATGACATCCTTATAGGATGAGAGCCCCAAAACTCCAATAAAAAAAGTGTTTCGAACTTTAGGATCTCATTTTGTAGGTTAAAAACTACTAGAATAGATGGGTGACCATGAAAAGTAAAAAATAAATGTATGCACACATTCAGATGAACACTTATTCAAGGTAAATTAATTGTCATATTAAGGCCTAACCACAAAGAAAAATGAGTAACTTAAAAAACAAACAGAAAACTCGACAAATGTGAGAATTAATTTATGAGGGCATGCAGATAATGTAGCAATCTTCTGAAAAGGACTATAAAATGATCTTCTTAATCTATTTGGAGGGTTAAAGGAAGGAATAATGTTCATAAATTACCAACAGGAAATTATGAATCAGGTAGATATGAATCAGAAATGAGTTGAGATATAAAAATACCATTAAAAATCCTGGAAATCAAAAATATCAATCAAAGAAAAAATGGATATGATAAATTTTGGATGGGCCACAAAAGTAGAATAAAACCACTGAACTTTAATGTCATAATGAGAAAATAGCTACAAAGGAATATAGGTGTAAAGGTAAGAGCAATGGAAGATAGTTTTAACAATGGAAGAATGTATTGTATAAATGGATATACTGTTCTCAAGTTTTAGATTAATCAACATATAAATCAGAGAAGTTTCAAAAGAAGAAAAAACAAATAGCACAGAGGTCATGTTTATAAAAATAATGACAGAAAAGACATGAATCATGAGATAGCAAGCCAAAGAATATTGATCAGGATAAATAAAAATAGACACACACCTAAACACATTATGAAATTATCAAATAACAAGGATGAAAATAGTTCTTAAAAGCTATCAGGAAGAAAAATCATCTACACAGGAATCACAATTACTGACACAATACTTTCAACAGTAACAGGAAGTTCCAGAAGACCACAGAGTATTATTATTATTATTGAAAGATTTTACTTATTTATTTGACAGAGAGAGACACAGTGAGAGAGGGAACACAAGCAGGGGGAGTGAGAGAGGGAGAAGTAGGCTCCAGGGGCGTCCAGGATCATGACCTGAGCTGAAGGCGGATGTTTAAGAACTGAGCCACCCAGGTGCCCCACAGAGTATTATTATTTTTTTTTTTTTTAAAGATTTTATTTATTTGACAGAAAGAAACACAGCCAGAGAGGGAACACAAGCAGGGGGAGTGAGAGAGGGAGAAGCAGGCTTCCCGCCGAGCAGGAAGCCCGATGTGGGGCTCGATCCCGGGTCTCCGGGATCATGACCTGAGCCGAAGGCAGTGGCCCAACCAACTGAGCCACCCAGGCGCCGCCCAGAGTATTATTTTTAAAGGTTGAGAGAAAATCACAGCCAACCTTAAATTTTACACTCAATTCAATTGCCATTTACAAGTGTGCTTTAAACAAAACATCAGGGTTCAAGTATTGAAATTATTTGCCGTAAACAAATGCTTTCAACATTACCTACCAAAAGATACAGTGAAATGTGAACCCAGAAGGAGGACTGGGATATCAGAAGCAAAAGAAATATAAAATGGTGGGAAAAATATTTTTAAAAAAGGATAGAGTCAAAATTCTAAATCACAATAACAGAATATAGATGGGGAAGCCTAGTGAGTGAGTGAAAATGCCAGAATCTAGGCTAGGAGGAAGATAAATATTGTAAAAATCTTAGATTTTGACAAAAAGTTATAAAGTTAAACATGTATAAGGAGACACTGAATGGGATTTATTCACTTATTTAGTAACATATCTATTTAGGGCTTAATATGTGCCAGACGGGGTACACAGGAACTTCAGCCAAAACCCTTAGCTGAGGAAAAACTGTGAAGTGCCCAGTATTCTGAAGACAGTCACTAGCTGCACGGGACAGCACCAGCCATCAAAGTTTGCCCTCACGAGTGTTGTGAGAACATTCACAGTTGGAAAGGAAAGGAGGGAGTGCTTGTATTGGAACATGGTGACTGGTAACCAGTTCTAGTAAAGAAATATCTACAGAGGTATTTAGAATACTAAAAGGACTTAAAGGAACCATAGTGCAACATGCCTAGAAAGAAGATGGGACATTTCTTAGCAGAACCTTCCCTTAGCTCTACAAAGAGAAAAAGGCCATGAGACTGTCAGGAAGGCACTTGGAAAGCATAAATCTTATTTATCTTCTAAGATATAATCATGCTCATTTGTAAAATTACATTTCATTCGTTTTCATTTCTATGAAGAACCCGGTTAATATAATATGGTATAGAATGTGTTGTGTAAATGTATGTACTGTTCTCATATAAAATTGAATTGCCTGGTAAGTTGTGTAACTGGCATCATGGCACCAAATTCATATCAGGTTAGTTCACCATGTGTAGTCTTAGGGAAGTGTAAGGTAGGAGAAAGGCCATGTGCTGAGTATGGGAATTTTGCAATTAAGTGAGAATGTGTTATGAAAGAGATGATATGTGCATATTGGCACTTCACTCAAAGTTGCCTCCATGTCTTCCAATCAATTGCACATTATAAGCCTTTCAGTGCATTCCTTATTGTTTCCAACAGAATGCAGCTCAAGGAGCTGAGCTTTTCCTCAATATCTGAATTCCATACTATCCTCCATACCATCAGATGACAACAAAAAAGAACTTAGATCAGTTTTGAAGGGTTAGGTAAACATAGTTTAGAAAGGTCACAGGGTTGAGCCAAACTTTTTTGAATAATCACTAAAAAAATAACACTATGAAAAGACCCTCAACATGAATAATCATCAGAGAATTGCAAATCAAAACCACACTGATACCTCACACCTGTTAGAACATCTGTCATCAAAAATACAAAGAGATAACAAGTGTCCGTGAAGACTTGGAGAAAAGGGAACACCTGTGCACCGTTGGTGGGGATAGGAATTGGTGTAGCCACTGTAGAAAACAGTATGGAAGTTCCTCAAAAAGTTAAAATAGAACTACCACATGATCTAGCAATTTCACTTCTGAATATATATTTAAAAAAAATGAAAACAAAATATTGAAGAGATATCTGCATCCCATGTTCACTGCAGCATTATTCACAGTAGCCAAGATATGGAAACAACCTAAGTGTCCATCAACAGACAAATGGATAAAGATGTGCTGTGTGTGTGTGTGTGTGTGTGTGTGCGCGCGCACACACACACACACACACACACAGTGGAATATTATCCAGCAATGAGAAATAAAGAAATCCTGTCACTTGCAACAACATGGATGGACCTTGAGGGCATTATGCAAGCAAAATAATCCAGAAAGAGTAAGAAAAATACAAAAAGTACTGCATGATCTCATTTATGTGTGCAAAGTGAAAAAAATAAAGTTAAATGCATAGAAACAGAGAGTAGAAAAGTGGTTGCCAGGGCTGGATAAAGTTTGAGACTCTACTGTAAGTCATGACTATAGTTGATAACACTGTATTGTATAATTAAAATTTGCTGTGAGAATAGAACTTAAATATTCTCACACACATTCCCTCCCCATAAAGATAAATATGTGAGATGGTAGATATGTTAGCAGAGTAGATGGAGGAAATCCTTTTACAATGTATGCCTATATCACATCACCATGATGCACACTTTTAATATCTTATACTTTTGTCAGTTTTACATCAATAAAGCTGAAATTAAAAAAAATAACAATATTAAAGAAGTGAGATGAGAATCATGAGATTCCTGATCCCCTCCTAATGAAAGCTTGCCAACCTGTATAATTTTGATTAGTCTTGTGTAAAATAGGTGCTGTTCTTTTTGTAGGTTGCCAAAAAGAGAAAGAATCTTTCAGACAATGATATGGAGCTACTTCTTTGAAGAATTGTGGGGAGAAGTCAACTCCTTTTTTTTTTTTTTAAGATTTTATTTATTTATTTGACAGAGAGAGACACAGTGAGAGAGGGAACATAAGCAGGGGAGTGCAGGAAGGAGAAACAGGCTTTTTCCAAGAAAAGAGAACATAACTCTTTATAACTGGTGGCTTTATAACTGAGCCACCCAGGCACTCCAAGAATTCAACTCTTAATGATTATATAAAGTAAAATAAAATGTTGCTTAGAAACATGTATCATGCCTTTCTCACTCCCATTGCTTGTGCTCCCTCTCTGGCTGTGTTTCTCTCTGTCAAATAAATAAAATCTTTTTTTTAAAAAAAGGGGTGGGGGACACCTGGGTGGCTCAATGGTTAAGCTTCTGCCTTCAGCTCAGGTCATGATCCCAGAATCCTGGGATTGAGCCCCGCATTGGGCTGCCTGCTTGGAGGAAAGCCTGTTTCTCCCTCTCGCACTCCCACCGCTTGTGTTCTCTCTCTGGCTGTGTTTCTCTTTGTCAAATAAATAAAATCTTAAAAAAAAAAAAGAAACAAAAAGAAACATGTATCACTAAAAATTAACAGAGATAACAACAATGATAATAAAGCTATAGTAATTCCTAAGTGCAATCCTAATATAAATGATCTCTTGCCTGAACAATGTAGAAAAACCTCATAAGTACATGCCACTGGGGTGGAGGTTCAGGGAGATCAAATTTCTGTTAATATTCTTTAGGAGAAAATGTGCAAGGATGTTAGTGACTGATGAAAAGTTTCCTGACAGTCTGAGATGAAATGTAAAAATAAAATTAAGTATAGTTATAGAAAACAAAATATTTTTTGCATAACTGAGTTATTTATTAGTCTAAGATTCATACATAATATAATATTTTCTTAAAGACTTATTCTTTCAGGTGCTTTGAAGAAACTTGTCAATATATTAATACTTTCAGAAAACAATCAAGAGCAGATATCAAACCTGGAAAATTGCATAATCTAAGAAGGAAATGTTGGTGCTGGTCAAGGAAGAAGGAGCCAGAGTCATAGGATAAGGTATTGTCAGCTTATTTTGAGTATTTATGTAGAACTAGACTTTTCTAATGGATTTCTCAGAATGTCTTCTTCCAAAGCCTGTAAAATTTTAATTAACCTAATTTCCCTTCTTCTGATTCCATGCTCCCCAAGCAACTTCAACTTATGAAACTCAATCAAAAGGACTTAAAATATTTATGATCTCTCGGACAGTGATTTCTAGAAGTAAATTATTACTCTCAGACCTGACCTTTTTTTTTCTTTTTTTTTTCTTTTGGTTCCCATGAAGTTTGAACATCCTGACAGAGTTTGTTTATAAATCTGCTGGCTTAGCTATCAGTGTATGTGTTTTATTTTTCACTATAAGTTTGGTGATTTAGCAATTTCTTGTTTAGATTAGTTTTCTGGATATTGTATTTGGTATGACTCAGTCTTCTGGCTCAGGGCTCAGCGCCCATGAATACTGATAAAATAAGTATTTGAGACCCTAAAATGTTACCAAATTGAGATACTATCTTACGAGACCCAGCAGAGCTTAAAACAGTCTTCCTTGAATCCACCTTGCTTCCACTTCTGACTCACTCTAGTGATTTGTACAATTTGTACTTTACAAAGGAAAAGCCCATGAAGTCACAGTTAAAGAGCTAGAAGAAGAGGAAATAACATTTTATGGAGGCTTTACTACATTCCATATGCTGTGTCCAGTATCTTATGCAGATTGTTCTTTTTTGATCCCCACTGTTTTCCTTCCCAGGTTTAGAGGGTTACACCACTGCTTCTACCAGATAACAGAGGCATCTGCTTTCACACACACATGGTGTCTTCCCTGGGCACCTATGAATGGGGTTAATATTAGTGTGTGGTCACACTGCTGCCTATATCAGAATCAACTTGAGTACTGATTAAACATACAATTTCATGGCATATCCCTTGCTGCCCCCAAATCAACAGCGATAATAACAACAACAAAACTTAAAGTCTGAATCTCTAGGCTGAAACCCTGGAATCAACGTGATTAAAAAGTCACCCCAGGTGATCTTTGGGGTTTGACATCCACTGCTATAATCAGCTCTCTCTTTGAAGAAAGAACCAACATTAAAAAAAAAAAAAAAAAAAAAAAAAAAAAAAAAAAAAAAAGGCATTGCCAATACCCTCAGTTATAGTTTCCTCAGTTTTTCCTTCTTTTTTCCCCATTCTCTTTTCTTATCATGAGATGTAAGCTAAAGTTTCTTTTAGTCAGTCCTGACCTATAATCCCTTTGTGGTTATGACTCATCCCAAACACTTTCAAACTGAACTACAGCAAAATCAATAAATCAATGTAATTAAACCACGATCATAAAGAATATTACTCAACAGCAGAAGAACTGTACCTACTTGCCCTAACATGTGTTTCTTTTCATTTCCTATCCTGGGACTAGATACAATTCTCAAGTGAACAGTTTCAGAAAATATCTTGATAGAATATCAAGATGTACTTAAGCAACTGGTACACAGTCATGATGACTATGATTTAAGGTTCTCTGGGGGTCATACGGCCATAAAAAATGCCTAAATCCAAAAGAAAACACGAAAGGAGATTAAAAAAAGAGTTGGTGAGGAGTCTGCAAATAAAGATACATGAACAGTTTCTCTCATTTTGTAAAATCAATATATATTTAGCCTACATAGGTCAAAGAGAACTAACTTGTTTTGAATCATGAGAGTTACAGGAGGGCATTTGAAGTTTCCCTACCTTTTCTTGACTTTCAGACTTTTAAAACTTGAATTACCTAAGTTGTTAGTTAATACAGTGCAAACAATGAGCATATATCTGGTGCATTGAATTTTCTTCACAAGCTAATACCGAATTCAATTTTGTCTTCCACAGCACACCATTTAGAGGTTCTGTACCTGGATCCATTTTTCATTTGTCTCAGGATCTCAAATAAGAAAGCACTTTGGACAATTATTTATATAGATTCCAAACTTTTATAAAACTGCTTCAAAATGCCATTTCCAGATGGTTTCTATTGTACCTTAAAACTAAGTTGTTACCGTTTAAAAGTGTACAAGGGCAGTCTGACAGTTCTATATACTATGGAAAGAACTCAATGGACGATGATAATGGCTTCTTTCGGCCAGGAAACTGTACAATAGATCGTTCTTCTTTACACATTACTGAAGGTAGACTGAAAAATATAGCCTATGTGATTTTTTTCGGTTTCTGAGCCTCATTTAACTTGATGAATTGACAAAAGCCACAGACAGTAGCTGAGATGGAGAAAGACTGGGAAACTGTTTCCATAGGTGAGAAAGCATAACCCTGAATCAAACTGTGAACGAGCCTGAGGGGGCAGGGAGGCACAGGAGAATTCAGGAGCAATTTCGTCTTTAGGACTGAGCATATGTCCTGTGTTCTTCTCAGGCTTAAGGGATTTCTAGGAGAAATAAAGTGTAAGGAATTGTGTGTGTGTGTGTGTGTATGTGCATGTGCATGTGCATGTGTGTGTTTCCATAATACAGAGGCTAACATTTCAAATTTCAAGGGCTATCTTAAATGATAGGCTGGGAGAGAATGTGACAAGGTTAGCATACACACTTCCTAATAGAAGGGGTAAGCATGGTTGCATTCTTAGTCTTGCTGCTTGAATCTATGGTTTGTGAGGGGTGGAGGGATCAGTGGAGCAACCTGTAGCTTCACATTGTCTCTGGGGTGAGAAGGCTGCACTGACCATTTGTAGAATGAGAAAAAGTGGGACACATCACTTTTCTGTCCCATAATTGTGTGATTTATGGGATATGGAACAAAATAGAGATGCTTATCTTGGACTGTCCTAGAAACTTGCTAATCTCAATTGTAATGGAATAATTAAAATTTAGCTGGCCATTCCTTTATCTTCTTCTAGCCATTATTTGGGTTCTGTTCTCCTTCTCAGGAAGCTTCCAATGTTTCATTCCTGAAAATAGTCCATGCCCTTCCACAGTGGCAGTGGAGGAAAGTTTTATATTAGAATCTCCTTATTCTTATTCCCTGGTAATCCCTTTGTCCTTGAGAAGGCACTGTCCCCCTTTATACTTTGTTATGAGAAGCCACCTACTGCCTCATGCTTCAGTGGAGAAGAGATTGAGATTGTTAAATAATGATAACAACAAAATTTAAGTCACAGAAACAAAATACTATTCCTAAACCAAGAGGATTAAAAAAAAAAAAGACTATGTGTGCAGTGTATTTAAGCTAACTAATACTTGTTATCCTGCCTTGTTCTCTGAGGCTGTAGACTCAGCCCCATCACAATGCCAGCTTATTGGGGAAATGTAGGTGTTGGCCTTTTTTAAAAAAACATTTTATTTATTTATTTGACAGAGAGAAGCACAGCGAGAGAGGGAAAACACAAGCAGGGGGAGTGAGAGAGGGAGAAGCAGGCTTCCCACTGAGCAGGGAGCCTGATGTGGGGCTCCATCCCGGGATTCCAGGATCATGACCTGAGCCGAACGCCTAATCAACTGAGCCACTCAGGCGCCCCAGGAAATGTAGGTATTGTCTTAGTGGCCTTCATGGAAGCCTCTATCTACAGTCCTTGAAATTTACATTAGAAGGAGTGTATCCAGAAAGAGAAGACACCTCTTTACCAGTCTGCTGTGGATTTACTTTGTGGATTCCTAGTTTTCTGTTTTTGGATCACACTTTTTCTTTGAATAATTGGCAGGGGATTTGGAATGATTCAAATATGCACTGGAGAGCCAGTGTCCCTACTCCTAGGAATGTGATACACCCTGTTGCCTCAATAATATAACCTTCTCAGAATGAAATACAACATTCCTAAACCAGGTGTGTATATGTGATAGGGAGTTTAGTGGGTGTGGAGTATCACTGGATCAAACACTCTCTTCCTCTACACCAGAGAGTTTCTTATTAATGTTTCTTTGGAGACAAGAGATAAGAATAGAATCAATGCTTAGCCAAAAACATGGCCTCATCCTTGAGCTCTCTTTCCTTTATCCTCAGGCCACTTTTCTCCAACTCTATTAACTACAGAATCAGCTCCTGCATATCCAACAGATGTCACATAATGTGCTCTAAAAATTAAAACTGAGTGTGAGAGAGACTGAAGGATTGAACATTATCTATAGTGTTTCGTATGCCTTTGTCCTGGCAACTATTTCTCCTACCAACTATTTCTCCTACCACCTCTTGTATATGACCTCAGCTCCTAATGGCTCCTGCCCACTCTTGACAAAACCCAAAACCCATACCACATAAACAATCATGATCTGCACTAATAATTCCTTTTTTTTTTCTTTTAAGAAAGGTAGATTGCCACGTGCACTGCCTCATGTGGATGTGTCTGGAGTCTTGGAAGGGGACACCTGCCTTGCCAGCCAGATTAGCTGTATCAACCCTGGCCGTCAATGCATGATAGATGTTACAGCCAGTTTGTCCTCATATCTTAATTTCTTTCTTTTCAAGAACTACCCTGAAGCAGCTATTCCTGAAATCAACCAAACTGCCACTCACTCTATCTACTTGATCCTTCTTAACTAATTCTACCCTCTTGAACTGGTTAGTGCAAATTTGGAAACTTCTCATGCCTGGTATTTTCAAATCAAGGTTTATGTTAATGATGCTTGATTGACTTTTCTTTTACGCAATGTATAAAATACATGCTTAATATTTTACTCCCTTAGAATCAAATTATGCCTTTGTAGATCTTCAGTGTCTGCTTCTGTGTTTTTCTGAGATAATTATCGTGACGGGGCTTATTTTCAAATGTATATCTGGACTCTTTTTGAATGTATATCTTAGTTTGCTTTTTCAAATAACCTTTGAAAATCTCTCTGCTGGAAACCCCAAAGCAACTCTGGGAGAGAGTGGAAATTAGGGTTCTACCCATGTATAAAGCAAAGGCTATAAAAAAAAATAAAATTTCAGTGGCTGAAAGGCATATTTTAGATGCCTAATTCCTGGCTGGAGGGATTCATTTTATCCTGCATGAAGATCCTCAACAAACATCAAAAGCCATATTTCAAAATTCTTAGTATGCGAATCTTTTCCCCCCTAATCACCACTGATTGTTCCAGGTAAAACCATCATTCATTTGAACCATAACTATTGCCCCCTAAGTGGTCTCCCTGGTTCCATACTAGCCTCATGCAAACTATTCATTTTATAGCAGTCAGATTTTATATGTATGAACAAAATGTGTCACTCCTCTGCTTAAACCCCCAAGGCTTATACCGCAAGGCCCTTTGTGTTTCTCCACCCTTGATGCACGCTTGGTGACTTCCTCTCATATCCTCCCACAACTGGCCTCTCTTCATTCAGTTCTCTACTTAAAAGTCCCCCTGTGAGGGGTGTCCCTGGGAGCACCAAATGTAAATTCTACCTTTACCACATTAATTTGTCTTATTTAGTTAGTTTTTTGAAATTGGTATCAATATTTTAATTTATTTTATTCATTTTTACTTGTTTAATTAGCTGTCTCACTCACACTAAGAATTTATACTATGTAGAGTCAAAAATTTGTTTTGTCTATAGAACAGACTTTGATGTATAGTACTCAGGTGAATTTTTATTTATTTTTAATATTTTATGTCTAATCTTTAGTTTTGCATAAGAATATATCTAATTTCTCTTCTTTCAGAGTCCTTTAGGTTGCAACTTAAGCTTTCTATGTGCTATTTATGTCATTTTCCCCCATCGATAGCATTTTCTTTGTGTATGTGTTTATAATGAAACTTTTAATTTCATGGTACTTGTTAAGATTCCAGTTTATTTTTATCTATTATCATTAGCATTATCTTTATCATTAACTACTTATATAGAACTTAAACTGTGTTAGGAATTATTATTCTTTTTTTTTGTTTGTTTTAGGGAGAGAGCATGCAAGTGGGGGGCAAAAGGAGATGGAGAGAATCTTTTTTGTTGTTGTTGTTGTTAAGATTTATCTATCCATTTGGGAGGGGTGGCTGGGGCAGAGGGAGAGAGAGACTCTCAAGCAGACTTGAAGCTAAGCCCAGAGCCCAATGTAGGGCTTGCTCTCATGACCCTGAGATCATGATCTCAGATTGGCTCAGCTGATTCCCTGATTCCCTGAGGGGAATCTGAGATTCCCTGATTCCCCCTCAGGGAGAGGGGAAGTCAAAATTAAGAATCAGATGATTTACCAACTGAACCACCCAGGTACCCTGGAATACAATCGCAAGCAGCCTCCATACCTGGTGTGGAGCATGATGCAGGCCTCAACACGGAGCTCCACCTCATGACACTGAGATCCTGACCTGAGCTAAAATCAAGAGTCAGAGGCTTAACAGACTGAGCCATGCAGGCACCTTAGTCAGGAATTACTTTAAGAGATTTATAAAAAATTAAGCTCATTTACTAACATCCTTGTGTAATTATATAGTTACTTTTATTATCTTTATTTTACACCCAGAGAAAGGGAGGCACAAGAAGAGGATAAGTAATGCTCATGACCACATAGGTAGTAAATAAGAGTCAGGATTTAAACCCAAATCCATGCAGTCTGTCTCCAGAGTCCAGGCTCTAAAATGAATAAATAGATTAAAAAAAACCCAAAGATGACATATATTTAAAATATTTCCACATATATTCATTCCTTTTCAATCATGCTTTTCTGAGAATTTCTAGCTCTTAAACAAAAGGCATCCATTCCTTCAGGGGAAGAAAAATATGTCCTGGAATAAAAGAGTTACTGATCACTATTGAATCTCCAACCTAACATTTTGGGAATACCAGTAATTACAATAATTTTAAACCTAGGCCCTACCGAGAAAAGATTTTTTTTTCTAAATTCTCAAAGCTCATTTTGACTCAGATCAGATATCAAAGAGATGTGCTGTTAGTGATGGCAAAAAAAAAAAATTAAAAAAAAAAAAAAAGAATAGTTGAAGACTATTACCTATGAATATCCCCTTCCAAAAGTAAAGCCTCTAGAAACTTTATTTTGAGGTGTGGGAGTAGACGAAAGAGATAAAAAGCTTAACATTAGGATTAAGGGCGATCACCTTAGCAAAGTCCCATACCTACATGTGATTCTGAGGAAAGGTGACACAAGCATTATGGGAGGTGTCTAGGTTGCTGGGCTGGAGAGCAGCCCCTCAGAGTCTGCAGGTACCAGCATGATGCAGACAGATGAGCTTAGATATCCTGGACTTTTGAGTCCATGGGATACCTGAAGAGAACTGGTGGATTAGAAAGGTCTGGGATCAGATAATAGGGGCTGCAAAGATGGACTCTTTGACAGGGGTCTCTGACATGCGGTCAAAAGGCTCCCATAATAAATGGGAAGCCCCCCTTCAATGGATGCCAGATCTTGATAGGGATTGAAGATGCCCCAGGGAGACCTAGACTCTGAGGACCAAATGAAGACCAAAGGACAGCAGTTGGAGGAAATGTGTTTCTAGTCAAACACATACAAACTTCCTTTTATAGACAGATTCAAGAAGAGCAAAGTTAAACTTTACAGGGAGAAAAATACCCCAGTAAGATTTTAAACATTGACTGTTTTTACCTTCCAGGGATCATCTGTCAGGAACAGTTTGAGTTAATATTGAAAGACCTAGTTTCAACTTAGGAGACCTGGGAGACCTTGGGAGCAAAATAGAAACTCAGGGGAATTAGAGCTTTTTTCTGACATGAAGTACAGAGAAGCATTGCTTTTTGTGCACACAAGGTATAGGATATGTACATTTGCAATTCTGTTATGTAAGAGAAGTAAGACTAAGAAATGAAAAGAAGCAGTGAACATCAAGGCTTCCTTGTGCATTTTAATAGAAGAAACCCTGAGTGCCTTTAGACAGAGCAAAGTATTACAGCAATTTAAAAAGATCAATATGAAGATAGTAGTCATGCATGTAAAATCTGCTGAGATATATTGGCTATATGGTCAAATTCCAGTGCCATGTGAAAGAATATATTTGGAAAGCAATGAAAGTCTATAAATAGAAATAGTCATTTCCATCTACAGAGGGGCAAGGAAAAATTGATTCGAAGGTTTGAGAAAGCATTGATCTGCCATAGTCCTTTCCCTATCTAATAAAATGGCAACATGAATGTGCTCATAAATTGTACATTTGGCTGGCATATTAGTGAGTATTTTTACAACTAAACCTCACCATTCAGGTCTCTCTTAAGGGGACAGACTAGTGCAAGGTATTTCCAGTGTTCTTGCAATGGGTCAGTGGAAAAGAAAGGCTGCACATCTTTTGTTCTGCTTCAGAGAGAGTTCTATGAATAGCAAATTGGCTCTTTTCCTAATTAATCTCCTGGAATCAGCTGAAGAGTGCAACTCCATAACCTACACTATCCTACAAAAGACACGGCAGATTTTGTACGACATCCAAGACAGCTTTCATACAGCTTCTTTGTTCCTTCAATGAATTGAGTCATTCACGGAAAATACATAGTTTTCTTATATCTCAGATGGATTATTCCAAGGTATTACTCTCCACTGCACCAAACTGAAACATGGAAGGAAAATGTAAACCCTATTAAGGTGAACAATAGCAGAATTCTATTATTTGGCCAACCACGGAGGTGTGGCCAGATGCCCTGGTAGAGAAGGGGGGGGAAAGAATATAAATGAATACCTCTGAGGCAATGTGGTAGTAATGCCAATTAATGCCATCTGATGGCATTCTTCGTATTCAAGTCAAACTGACCAACACAAAAGCCACCTGAATTGGGGATACAGTTATGTTTATCTCAGCATCCTAAGTGAAGGCTGACCTATAAAACCTCTCATCTTGTTTTACCTTATAATCCAATCTAATCTGTATTCTATTTTTTCTTGAACTTCATTTTTCCGAAAATCAGAATCCTGAAGATATCATAGATTATAAGGGTCAGATCCTTCAACATAATGTAGCTTCCCTGAGAAGGCTAGCGTAACTGTGTGCAGTCTGAATTCACTACCAGAGTGATACTGGTTAAGCTTTTGGAAGAAGGTTGCTGTTATTATCACTATGTAAAACAATGTAGGCGCTGGGGGATTACATTCACTAAATATTGGCAATGTAGTGCCTAACAGCTGTGTATTTGAATAACATCTGGGTACCAGACTAAACTCTTGTTTTCTTGTTGAGGTGTGCTTGCCATATAGCTCATGTTTATATCAGTAGTCAAATCATGTACATTAACTCAGTCAATTTATTGCCTCTGCCTGGGACAGAGTGATTTCCAAATGCACCATTTTTATAATTGTTTTCTAGGCCTGAAGGCATGGCAAGGCGTCGGCAATGCCTTTCTGGTAGCTTACTGCTTTCTCCTTATAGGATTCACTGTTTCTGACTGGGTTAGCACTTTCAGTCTAACATTTTAGTGTGTTATACAGTATGCCAGGTCTCAAGCCACGTTGGAGCCAAGAAAGGAAAAAAAAAAAAAAAAGATGAAATGCAGCTAAACAGTTTTGCTGACATCTTCTTGTCTCATTTCATTCACAGAGTGTGAACCCCTGGAGTTTTACAACCATTTGAAATTCAAAAGCAAATGCTGAGAGCACACCATCATAAGAATTGGCACCAATGAAAAAGTTTGTCAAAACTGCTTTGGCACTGAACCACTGAATGTTTTCGGCACAAGTGGAAAGCTGACACCATTCATAGACAACTCATGGGCCAACCTCAGGGAAAGATGTCAGATCCACTGAATTTCTTTCCATGCAATTACCGTATGATTTCAACGTCGAAGTCTATAAGAAATACTATTTTTCTTGGAAGTATGTTCCGTGGCATCGTTTTCTTTAATATTGGAGGTTTGTCCTTTCCTATTTTCCTGAGAACTTGAACATGCATTTTGGAAACCCGCTAGCGATTTTAAATTTCAAAACAGATAAACATAAGTCATGTACTATGACTCATCCCTCATAAGTGTTCTAATCGTATAAACTACATCCTTCAAAGCATCCTACAGATACATTAAATATTAATAAACACATTTAAAAATGCCAAGAGGTATGATTCTTTGTGCTCACTGATAAAACTGTAACCAATCCTCTACTTTATGTCTATAATTCAAAATAAAGTTAAGAAGCTGGTAAACCTTGAAATTTTAACATTGATCTTGATCTAAAATCTCAGTAGCCGCACCTGGAATACTGACGGCAATCACCTCCATTTCCATATTCATGATTTTCTAGAATTTCTCCCATTGTTGCTTCAAATAAATAAACTTGAAATTATTTATTGTATTTTTATATACTTTTTAAATCAATAAAGTCATTCCTTTTAACACAATGTAAGCTTCCATCCTGTTATAATTTGAGAAAGATATTATCATTGTTCAAACCATCTAAAGGAAACCATGTCTAGTCACTATCTATCATCTTATTTCTTATTTTGTCCAAAATCCACTTCGAACTCTCCAGTCATCCTTTTGGTTAGTTTCTCATCTGTTTCCCTTCATTAAACTCTAAGTTCCATCAGGACAAGACATTATTATAAGATGTTCAAATCTGGATTCTTTCTCCCCTAGGACCTAGAAAAATAACTGATACTTAGATGGTATTTAAGGAATATATGTTCTAACTGAACCTAATAATAATAATAATAAAAAGAAAGTAATTATCAGAAAAAAAGAATATTTGTTGAATGAGTGAATAAATGTACATACTGTTTACAGTGAGGATGGTCAGCTGAAGTCTTATCCACAGGTGATTTTCTATTCTTTTTCTTTTTCTTTTTTTTTTTTTTTAAGATTTTATTTACTTGACAGAGAGAAACACAGCCAGAGAGGGAACACAAGCAGGGGGAGTGAGAGAGGGAGAAGCAGGCTTCCCGCCGAGCAGGGAGCCCGATGTGGGACTCGATCCCGGGTCTCCAGGATCATGACCTGAGCCGAAGGCAGTCGATCAACCAACTGAGCCACGCAGGCGCCCTCACAGGTGATTTTCTAAGTTGATACTATATTTTGGGGATGGAAGAGAAAGCTACTTTATCATTTTCACCACATAAACGCAATGTTCAAATAGAATTGATCAGCTGGACGTCAAATATCATTTTGGAGATTTTTCTAATATCACTAACCCACACAGGAGCTTGAGGATATTAAAATTAATGAATTACTCAGTTTTCTATGATGGCATCACAAGTGTATGAATAATCTAGAGTATTACTATCTAATAAAAATATAATGTGACCCACACATTAATTTAAAATTATCTAGCAGCCACATTAAAAAAAAAAAAAAAAGAAGAAAGAAAAAAAAAAAACTGTTATGGATTGAAGGTCTCCCTCACCAAAATTCATATGTTCAAACCCTAACCTCAAATATATAGTATGTGGAGTTGGGGCATTGAGAGGTAATTATATTTAGGTGAGGTCACATAGGGTGGAATCTCTAGGTGGGATTTGTTTCTTTACAAGAAAAGGAAGAGACTAGAACTCTCTGCCTCTCCTCAATTTAAGTATACAGAAAGAAGGTGGCCCATCTGTGAAATAGGAAGAAGACCCTCAGCAGCCACTGGATCTGCCAACACCTTAATCTTGGGCTCCCTAGCCTCCAGAAATGTGAGAAATAAATGCTTGTTGTTCAAGCCAACCAGTCTATAGTGTTTTACTATAGCAGATGGAATTACCTAAGACAGTAATGATGAGATTAATTTTGATATACTTTACCTAATGAGATATTTTCAAAATATGATTACAACATATAATTATATAAACATATTATCAATAAGATTACTTACATTCTCTTTTATTTTTACATGAGGTCTTTAAAATATTGTGTGTATTTTATACACATCACACACCTCAATTCAGACATTTAAATGTTCAATAGCCACGTGTCCAAAGCTATCATATGGGACAGAAGAGGGTTAGAATAAAAGATTTACTATCAGGGTTAGACCTTCCTAATTGTGAGAACTGATGAAGATTTAACTTCTGTGTTTAATGTCAAGTTTTTATTTTCTTTCTAAGGTTTTATTTATTTATTTGAGAGAGAGAGAGATAGCAAGAGAGAGCATGAACAGCGGGGAGAAGGAGAAACAGACTCCTCGCTGACCAGGGAACTGGACACAGGACTCGATCCCAGGACACAGGAATCATGACCTGAGCTGAAGGAAGACACCCAACTCATTGAGTCGCCCTAATGTCAAGTTTGATGTCTCCAAAAATTAGCCTGATTGACAACCAGAGAGGAAACTTTTTTGGGCACACAGAAAGAAGAAAAAGTAGGACACAAGGCAAAAAAAAAAAAAAAAAAAAAAATTGGATAGCATATGTATGTTTCTCACCACCTCCAACCCAGATGACATAGGTGATTTGGAGGACAGACAGGTGCCTTTTACCATGGATCCACCACTCATGTTATCGAAAACTCAGAGTTGCCAAAGGAGGAGAACTGGTGGGAGGTGGACAATCCCTTGTTCGGACACTATCCCACACTTATGAGGTGAGGTAACAGATCAGGGACAGTATGTGCAACTGCCACACTGAAGCACTGCAGCAACCTGCAAGCATAAACATATGGCTGCTGCTTTGCCACCGCCTTCCAAATCTCATGCAAAATGCATGTTGTGGTCCATGGAAACCCCAAACCATAGAGGGAAGAAATTCTGGGAGCTGCAACTCCAGCTGAACTAAACTGATACAGTATAAATGCACCACAGGCAGGTAAGAAAGTTTACTCCAGCGTCTCCAAGTCCTACCAAAATTAAAATTATTCTTTGGAAGTATCATCTCAATAGTATTACAACACAGAGGATTAAAACGGGTGTTCTGCTGAAACCTCCTATTGTGCAGAAAGTTTTTACCCTGAGAAATTAATGCCTACAGAGTTTGTGTTGGTATATTTCTCCTTTCCTCTGCTGCACTGCTACTTTTTTAAATGTGAAACTGTAGACATTGACACCAAATCATTTACAGAAATTCTGAAGAGTACAATGAATCACCGACAGAGCCCAGGCAGGACTGATTAGTGCTAATTGCACTTAAAGTCAAAGTTCTAATGTAATTTTTAAAGTAGAAGTATCATAGGCTTTTAGAACTAGAAATGGTTTTTCAAATTATCAGATTGAATTTCTAGATGAAGAACTGAGACCCAGAAGCATAAATTGAGTAAACCTGAAATCATTTGATTATGTAGCAATTCAGCAAAAAGTAGGACTCTGTTTTCTAGAGATCTAATATACTATAACTGAAATAAAATGATAAAAGCAAATAAGGCTATTCAATCAAACAAGGATTGCTTTCCTGGTTAAGTCTAACTCACCAAAGATGCATAATACCTATCTGTAATTACTACCCACGGTACTGTTAATGACTTAGCTGTATAATTGGGTGCAGGATATTATTATAAGTGGTGAACTCAAAGCACATCTCATCAAGGAAAAAATGTATGTTCAAGAGGTATACTCTTGGGGTGCCTGGGTGGCTCAGTTGTTAAGCATCTGTCTTCGACTCAGGTCATGATCCCAGAGTCCTGGGATCGAGTACCGCATCGGGCTCCCTGCTAGGTGGGAAGCCTGCTTCTCCCTCTCTCACTCCCCCTGCTTGTGTTCCCTCTCCAGCTGCATCTCTCTCTGTCAAATAAATAAATAAAATGTTAAAAAAAAAGACGTATACTCTTAATTGCAGTGGAGCTCAACAGAATATAATATATACATTAAGGTTAGGAAACCTCTCCACTTTCCATCATTCTCATTTTCTCTCAGCTTCCCCATTGAAGAGAACATTACACAGGGAAGAGGTAAACTATTTAGAGCACATGATATAGAGGAGAGTGGGAGAAGGTGAGTGCCTTGATTCTAGTTTGTTCTTTCTGCTCCTGTGAGTTGGCTGCAAAGAGCTGATGTGGTCTTGTGACATGTTTTGGCAAAGGCAGAGTCTTAGGAAAGTGCCTTCCCTCTCCCCCAGCTCCATGGCTTTATAGAGGAGCCTCCCTGTTGAGAAAGTTGGCTTGTGAGGTCAGTACTGAGGAAAAAGCCAACCTCTAACAAACACTGCAGGGCAAACTGGCTGTTGAGTAAAAGTCCCAACCAGGGTTGAGAGGATCTAATGCAGTATTAACATCTGAAGTGAGCAAGAATATCAGTATCCTTGGAAGCATAGACTGGCTCTTCTAGAACAATTGCCTGGAGAGCCTGTGCTAAGAGAACAGAAAAGGAATTACAGGAGTCTCTGGCTTCTCATCAGTGGTAACAAGAGCAGCTGAAGTCAATGCCACCCCAAAGCCAATAGTGATAACTCTTTTCTGAATAACTTAACATATTCACTTGGACAGAAGAAGGGGAAGAAAAACACTGTATGATGAGAGAAATAACTCGGGTAGGAACTTTGAATTTTGAGATAGTCATAAATTTATTCTAATGAATCATATTAATGATAAAGAGACTTTTTCAAACTGGGAAGATCTGCTGTCTTCAACTGAGTGGGTTACTTAAATTTTTGGTGACTTGGTTTCCTCTGAGTAAAATGAGGATCATTGTACCTAATTTTCAGGGAGTTTGATGGTAAGATTGGGTTTAGCTACGAAAAATACACTCAATTTTTTTTTTATTTCCCCTATGTGGGAATCAAAGTGATATATTCTCAAACTTGTGCTATGTATCTGATGAGGGAATATAATGCATGTGACCAAGTTTGATGAAGAATGTGAACATGAACAGTTTTTGTTGCTCTCCCTATAGGCTGTGGATTAGTAAGGCTTGATGGAGAGAATAGAGAGAAAGAGGTATGTGAGGGCTAAGGATAGAGAAGGCTGAATTTGGAAGGAACAAAAAAAAGAAAAGCACATGGTCAAGGGACAGCCAGTGTGAACACAGGTATGTTAAAATGCAGCAAGATATGAGTATATATTCTACTTATAAATTAAATATTAGTAAAAGAATTACTTTCCACTTAAACATTTCAAAATTATAGAATACAAAAAAGACAGTCCCATCCTATAATATAAATCATTCCCTGCCCCCTTCACTAAAACTTTTTCATAGTTAATAAAGCCTCTTTATATGATTTATTATCCCCTTTCTTGATAACACTGCAGAAGAAGTATTTATGCCATCTCATAAAACTTTTTATAAACATTACCTTTAATGACTTGCAAAAATGATATATAGTATTTCATAAGATAGTTGTACTAGAATTGACTTTTATATCTTTCGAAGATCTTCATTATTTGGAGACTGTGATAGTCTTTTGATGTGTCAGCTTGGCTAGGCTATCATCTCTAGTTACTCATCACACACCAACCTAGAGTTGCTGTGAAGGGATTTTGTAGATGTGATTAAAGTCCATAATCAGTGAACAGGGAGGATACCCTGTCTGGTCAGGGTGGGCCTGACTTAATCAGTTGAAAGATCTTAGGAGAAAGATCTTAAGAACAGAGCTGAAGCTTCCCCTATGTGACAGCAGCTTTGGCTATGCCCAGAGTTCCTGACAATTTGGCCCACAGATCTCAGACTTACTTGGCCAGCCCATGCAACTGTTATCTCTTGCAGTATCTCTTAATAGATCTATCCCACTAGTTCTATATTTCTGGTTGAAGTTTGACTAAAGCAGGGAGGAAGTTCTATTTTTAGAAACAATATTGCCACAGAACGTATTCTAAAGTAGAAAATAAATGCTCCCAAGAGAAACTCATCAGCCTAGGGAATGCATTGAGCCGGTAGGAAAAACAGCAACAAAAACTGGAAATTTGAACCTGTCAGAGATATCTGTAAATATTAGATCTGAAATGTCAAAGAAACAGACCTGCCAAGGTGAATGCTAACCATGCAAACTTAGCCTTGTTTTGTTAAGTGATGAGGGAAGAGTGAGAAACAAGGGGGAAAGCAAACAAGTTCTAATGGGTAGATATAAACAAGTTTTTCAAATTCAGTGTCAGGGTAACCAAGAGGCATGCTTTTCCTCTTGGCACCATAAAGTCTGAGGATCAATGCAGCCATGCTGGTATGCAAACTCAGCAGGACAAGTTCCACACCCATGTGCCACTACACCACATGGACTGCCTCTCTTCTCTCCTGCTAGGTTCCTGTTTCTGATGAAAGAACATTTTGCCCCTGAAAATGCAAATAAACTTACCCCAACAGAGGCACCTGCTCACAAATGATAAATGGAGGCCCTGAAGTGTTTCCTGTCATGAATTACATATTAGAATTACACTTTCTATTTCTGGGAACTCTCCATTCTCACCTATTGTCTTGTTGAACATTTGCTGCCTCTGGCTGCAGAAACTGATTAGGAAGCAAGGCCAATTGGAGATTTGCAATGATACTGTATTGACTTTTTTTTTTTTTTTAATAAGGGAGACATAGCCAGCAGAGCAATGTATAGTAGCACTCTCTATTTGATTATATTTAGGGTCCTATCTTGTTTTCTCTATTTCATAGCAGCAAACCGTGAATACTCTATGCTTCCTTCTCAATTACACTCAGCTAAAATACATTGGGTGTTACTCATTTTAAAAGCCTCAAGGAAAAGAAGCAACACTAGGTTGTAGGGACTTTGCCCTTTGTTTGATATCTCTTAAATGCCACCAAGAAGAATTCTCCAGGACAGTTATCATTATAGATGAGAACACTGAGGCTGTAGAAATTTAGTGTAATATTTAAGGCAGAAACAGGATTTTATCTGAGGCTTGCTCTCTTTTGGTTCTGCTGTGCTGCCACTGTAAGTAATGCAGGTATTTGCTAAACGTCACATTGGAATTAAATCCCATTTTAGTAATACACTTGTGAATGATCTACTAAAAATAATGATCCACTAGAAATGTCTTTTGCAGAACAAATATCATATTTATTGGCCTTACTTATTCCCCTTTCCATTTTTTTCTTTTTAAAATTGAGGAAGTATAAAAGACTCTTTTCTTCCCAGCTATACCTCCTAGGATTTGATAAATACAGGTAAAGAGACCATTTGCTGAGGGTAAGTGAAAGCAGTGCCCATGGCTCCCATGTGCTTGAGCACCATCTACAAAGAAGTAATTTCCTACCAGTAAGGATACTTTGGTTGGCCTACACCAGGGCATTGCCTACTTATGCTAAATACATTATCCATATAAATAACATCTCTCTTCCCGTTCCTCCTCCCTTAACGAAGGGTAAAAATAAAAACATCTAAAAAGAAAAGTAAATGATGAGTATAAAAGACAATTTTAGAAATGACTCTATGAATAATAGTCTTCTAATCTCATTATTTGATTAGCAGTTTAAAGAATAGGAGATCCCATCTACTTATATTTGGCAAGTTTGCATAATGATCAAAAGACTACCTATCAGGAAATGTCTTCTTTTAAAATAGAGGTGTTAGCTCAATAGAGAAAAGATGTGAACAGATAATCATAATGAAATGTTGATATGTAAATATATTTTGCATATAACTAATGAAAGTCTAAATATCTTGCTCATCGACATGTATGCTAAAATTAATATGTACCTGACTTTTACTTACAGGCATGGTATACAAATTGTTTAGTGTAAGAAACCATTGAAAATGATTTTGTGGGCACCTGGGTGGCTCAGTGGGTTAAAGCCTCTGCCTTCAGCTCAGGTCATGATCCCAGGGTCCTAGGACCTAGGTCCATGTCCAGCTCTCTGCTCAGCAGGGAGCCTGCTTCCTCCTCTCTCTGCCTGCCTCTCTGCCTACTTGTGATCACTCTCTCTCTGTCAAATAAATAAATAAAATTAAAAAAAAAATGATTTTGTGGGCACCTGGGTGGCTCAGTGGGTTAAAGCCTCTGCCTTTGGCTCAGGTCATGAGCTCAGGGTCCTAGGAGGAGGCCTGAATCAGGCTCTTTGCTCAGCAGGGAGCCTGCTTCCTCCTCTCTCTCTGCCTGCCTCTCTGCCTACTTGGGATCTCTCTCTCTCTCTCTCTGTCAAATAAATAAAATCTTAAAAAAAAAGAAAAGAAAACGATCTTGCATTTTGATGTTTTTGAAATCTAATTTCTGGGGTGCCTGGGTGGCTCAATCCTTAAGTGTCTGCCTTCGGCTCAGGTCCTGATCCTGGAGTCCCGGGTTCGAGCCCCGCATCTGGCTCCCTGCTCTTGGGAAGCCTGCTTCTCCCTCTCTCACTCCTCCTGCTTGTGTTCCCTCTCTAGCTGTGTTTCTCTCTGTCAAATAAATAAAATTTAAAAAAAAAAAGGAATCTAGTTTCTATTTTAAAGATGTAATTTCTGTAATATGATAAAAAAATGGATCCTTTACAGAAAAATGCTTTTGTTTTCTTTTTTCAAAAGTGTATTTCACTTAGCCATAAGTTCTGAGCTCTCAATTGCTTTTGTTGTTTTGTTTTGTTTTGTTTTGACTTTTTTTCTGACTGTGAGCAGTTAAAAAGTGAACAGGGTGTAAAGCCCTCTTCTATACCTGGAGGATTCCTGAGGGTTCTTTTATTTGTTGATAGCTGGGATTTTCTCATTTACATCGTTTCAGAGAACAAACCATGTAAATGCCTTATCATCCCTGTGTCTGGATAACCTTTGCGCTAGACTGCTGTGTATGGATTAACTCATGATGCTTATTGACTCAGACTTCTTACAGCATTCCTCTGAGCTGAAGGCAAATGTCCAACTCTTCCGTTCCTTATACAAATGGCAAGCAACCAGGCCAATTTCTAGAATCACTTCGTTTTGATTATGTTAAGAAACACGTGCATTTTCTTTCCTGAAGTTAAGTTCTGAATTGCTAATAGTTAGAAGAAGTTAGGTAGAAGGTACACCTTAACTCAGCTTTCTAACTAAAGAGGAACATACAGTTATTAGGAGAAGATTTCAAGCCTTTTAAAAGGTTTAAGTCTTCTGATACTAGTGCAAAAATTGTAATTTGCATATAAACAATTGGTATGATAATTATAATTTTTTTTCCTTTCAAGAAAGCAAATTAAGGACTCCTAAGGAGTAGCAATGTTTTAGTCTAATTTTAACATTAGTTTGTGTTTGGTAATGTGGTAAAGTATAATTTCTTTAAGTACTTTTAATTCTGATCTTTTTCACTTAGTGTATCGTCCCCCCACCCCCGCCTCGCCCTGCTCCATCTGAGTCACTATGCTACGTGAAAAAAAAGAAAACCTTCTCACAGAAATGTAGTAAGTTTGCAGCTCCAATCTTGAATCTCACACCTTGGAAGGCCCCAATCTGCTGTTCATTTCACAGTATTGTGTGAAAAACTTCTTCAATGAAATATGGAAACTGACTTTTTTAGACATGTTATGGTCAGAACATAGCTCCACTAAAAATGTATGGTACTGACTTTTATAAAATTGGATTTACTCAATAACATACAACGGGGGAGTGAACTTGTCCCTGTTTCACAAATAGAGATGACATAGGGTAATGACCCTGATTATAGTTATCTTTTATCATTATTAAGCCCCCCAAATTTTTACCTAATAGGCAGTGTGCTGTTTCTGCTGTCAGAATAATAAGGTCTGAATGCCAAGTTTACTACTTTCTATTTGACATCAGAAGGTTACAAACCTTTCCTAAACCTCGGTTACTATACCAGTGAAATGATTCTACGGATCTCACTGAAGAAACTAATCTGAAGTTACAGTGAAAAAATGGACTTATATCTTTGGCATAATGCCTGGCACACTATACTTATTTTAAAGGTTAGCATGTATTCATATTGCTAACTAGTGATAAAAATTAAATCAGTTGCAGATAAAGCCAATTTTGTGTTTCTAATACATGCAAATCAATTTTCAGAGAGGCAAACCTCGTTATAATTCTAGATTATTATATTAATAGTACTCATCATGCAGCAATAGAAAACTGACCAGAAAATTTTATCAGAAGTGGGTCTCCAATTTAATAGAAATTTAAAAAGATATAATACTGGATTTGGTACTAGGAAGTGAGTGGACAAAGGCTAGAAGGTTGTCAAGCAAGCTATTGGTGAAGGTCAGGAGAATGGCAAACAAAATGTTAGTGGAAGCTGGAAAAGAAGTAAAGAAATTGTTATTGGAGACCGAAAAAAATGGTGGATCTGCATTTTTGGTAGTGAAACAATTAGCAAAGCCATATCCTGTAGTTACTTGGAAAATATAAAATGTGCTTAGTGAACTTGTGACTCTAAGACCGCCAGGCTCAATATTGTAAAACTTTTTACCAGTATGTATTAAAGTACAAGAAGAAAAAGCTGAACTAAGGTAGAAATTTTCAATTTATATGTGGTATTCATAGTAAAAATAGAGGACACAGGACTCAAATGATTCAAAAAGAAAACTGTATTTCTTCCAGTTTCTCCCACCAGTAAGATTCCCCAAATGGACTCACAGTAAGGATTAAGTCTAGTGTGGCTTTAGGACCCTCTGTTAATACTGTAGAAAGACTATGGAGGTACCAATTAGATGTCATTAGCTAGACAAATAGTTTCTAGGAATCTCAAAGGCTTTGTCATCTCAACACTCTACCCAAAATAGAGGCCTATTTCAAAAATAATTATAGCTACGACTTTTGAGGCACAGTATAAACAACAGTCACAACAAACATTTTTAAGGGAGTAGTATCAGACTGAATTCAAAGGGGCAGAAGCAGTTCAAAATGAAAAAAAAAAAATCTCTATTCCCACAGTGTTCTATGACCATGAAGCAGCCTGCAAACGTCCTCAACTTCAACACGGCTAGTTTCTTATGGAAAAGGAGGCATCTCTCAGAGGGTAGAGCCAAGGGTCACCACGAAGAAAAGGACTTGAGAATCACACTATCATGGCCACAGGGATATCAACATGCATGACATGATAAATGATTACATACCTGGGCCTGCCTGTTGTCACCATGTGAAAAAAGAGATGACATTTTTTACGCTGTGAATAAAAAGATCACATGGAGAAAGATCCCCAATCATTCTAGCCATCCCAACTAAGCCAGCCTTTAACCAAACCTGCCAGATGAATGCACCTGCATGAGTCAAGCCAGGTGAGATCTGCTGAAAATACCTTTTCCTAATCCACAAAATGAAGACAATTTTGTTGTTGTTGTTGTTTAATCCTCAGAAGGATAAGAGTGGCTATGCGGTGTAGGTAACCAGTGCACTTACGAATGCCATGCATTTTAACACCAGTGACCTACCACACGGATCATGCCACTGGCTGCAAAGGTATTAGAATAAAAAGAACAAAATCCAAGTTCTTAAAAGGAAAGAGAAAAAGGGGGAAAAAAAGAAAGAAAAAGAAAGAAAAGGGAGAAACCACATTTATTTGCTACTAACTAGTTTGATTTCTGCACATAATGCAGGTAGCCTGTTCTCTTTTTGTTTTAGACCATTTTTCTCACCTAGGGAGTAATAAAACATGTTGTACTCATTTAATATTTTTCTCATTTGAGGATTAAATGAGATAATATAGTCAAGCTACTCTGAAAAATATAAAACTCCCAGATTTCAGAGGATTGTGAAAGTAGATAGCAGAAATTCCATTAATAGGGACATATTTTAAGCACTTAGTCTAGCACATTGTTCCCTAAGATGTTTGGAAAGCCAGTTAGAATATATCTTGTTTGAAATGTAATGAGCTTTTTTACTGATAATGCAAGAAGATAATATTTTTTTTGAATTTTTGCCAGTAGTAATCAGTTTGAAAAATGATACCTTTATGTTTCAAATAGAATGGGAAAGAATATTGATCCACATTTTTGAAATCTTACCTAAGGCTTACAACAACTTAAGGCCTTGCATATTTTCACATTTTGAATTGTGATAAAGAAATCAGTCCATCCATAACCAGTAGAACTTTATGTCACATTCTAAAATTAAAAATCTTGACTAACAAAGAGATCTATAATGCTTCATTTCCCTGCAAAACCCATGACCCCTTAATAGATCACAACTATTTTCCTAGAAAAATACTATGAGTTCTTCCAAATTTTTGTTGTCAGTAATACCTTTCAAATAATTTCTTGAAATTTATTGATTGATAACTATAAGATCCAGTTCTCTACTGCTGTTTATCACAACATTGAATCTTTCCCACTTTAATATCGCTAGGCCCTTCTACTTCTAATGAGCACAGGAAAAAATCTTGGAGGAGGTTCAGTGTATGTTTGGGTGTAAAAGAAATGCAATCCCTACTCCCAGAGTGGTGAATATTAATCTCTTTCTTCTTGCGATATTCTTAGAAATGGCAATGATTGTCACCCTCCCCTTTCTTTTTTTTCCTGTCTCCCTCTATTTATCCCTCTCCCCTCTTCTTCCCAATCATCTTCCACTTCTTCCTCCTTCTTCCTTTTGGTCTTCTGAATTTGTGTTCCTTTTTCTCCCCTGGACAATCAGAATGCAAATAAATTCCAGTAATATTTCAACAGATAACATGTTTTAGAACTTGAGCAATATTGAGTATAAAAAGACGAATCTGTTCTCTCCTCTCCACTGTATAAGAGCTTTGTGAATGACTAAAGGCAAAGGGCCAGGGTTTGAATGAGATTAAGGTACAAAGGAGAAAGACCCAATAGAAAGCCACTGAAGAATGTTGGTTTAGCGATAACACAACCTAGCCACCTCCACTACAGAAACCACTGCATATACATGGTCATGATCCTTTCCTCCTTTCTTCCTTATTTAAAATGTTGTTTTGTTAACAAGTGTTCTACACATACTTGGCAGGAGACCCTATTTACATCAGCATTCCAAAGATTAAAGTCAGTTACCACTTCTCACAAATATTGATAAATTATCCTGTTACATAAGGAAGCTATGACTATGCATGCCCCCTACTTAAGTCAAAATACAGGCTATCATTGGGGAACAACAAATGTCCAGTTCTGAAACTTAAGTCATACATTATAAATACTGCCTAAAACAAAATTTTACTTTCTTTGCCATGGATAAGTAATTCCACTAGGGATTAAATGATATTAGCACATACTCTGTGGAATGCTCTTTAGTAATTAGCACTACAAAAGAAAGAATTTTTTGACTTCCTATGAGAATGAGCAGAGCTAACATTTATGTTCTAGTGGCTATTTGAAGCACTTCACAAGCATCATCCTTTCTAATCCCCACTAGCACTCTACGAGGTAGATAATTATGTTTTCCTCATTTTACAGATAAGTGAAATGGGGCTCAGAGAGATTGAAAATTTTGTGCAACTTGGAAAGTGAAACTGAGAATCAACTATTTGTATGCTATATTCTAAATGCTTTATTTTAAACATATCAATGATGATGAGAGTAGTTGCCATCCAAAAATGTATTTGAAAAAAAATCTAAATTATTATAATGATTTATAGCAAGTAAGTTTGCCATCTTTAAATTATATTGAAATATCACAATCAAAGTAATACTAAGTGTCTAACCTAATTTTAAAAAATTGATATCAAACTCTAATTATTATGCCATATATATGTAAATTCTTCTACAAAACCAAAAAGCAGTTTGCCATACAAAAATTAAAATGTTGAGTGGCTAAAGTTCTCTTCACATTTTTGTTTGCATATTATACACACATACACATATATTAACTCAAGTTTTGTTTTAAAAAATTTTTGGAACTAAAATTATGTTTTTTGGGGGAAATTTACAATATAATATTGGACTATAGGGATATGTTAGTATTCAAAGAAGATTTCAATATTTATAAATATAATGAAAATAAATATTAGATATGTCTGTGAATATTTAGTAAAATGTTCCAGGAAATGTTAATTTGAGGAAAATATACAATATAACTTACTGAAAGGTAAGCTAAGGGAAGAAAATCTCTCTCTGTTAAAATTCTAACCACCTTGATCTTCTGATACCTACCACATTACTTGGAACTAGTGAAATGATAGTAAATAGATAGTAAATAGAAATGATAGCCCATATCTCACACCTCCCTATGGCCCTCCTTCCTTGCCTTCTCCCCTGCATTATTTATGGACTGTTTACACCACTAGATGTAAAGCTCCTTTTCTGACATAGACAAGATAAGGGCAATTTTTTTTTTTATTCCCATGCTTCTTCATACTGAAGAAAATGATATGTAAGAGCAAGATTCAATTTTTAATGGGGGATACAGGTTTTAATCTGAGGCTTTTTAAAAAGATTATAAAATTTGAGAAGATGAGTTGAGTATCAAAAGCAAATAATAAATGCTTTTAAAAATAGCTTATGTAATAGACTGAATAGTCACAGCATGCCAAAATTAATTTGCAATAAATGCATGCATCAATGATTAAAAGGTTTTAGAAGCACTGAAGTGCTCCTAATCTCAATAACCAGGTGGCAGAAGCAGAATGGGTGGGTAGCCACTCAGGAAGCTCATGGTAAAAGCTATTTACCAACTAGGACAGAAGCCATTTAATATTTTAGCAAATGGCGTGACTGTATCAATCCTAACAGTGAATATCAGCTCTGAGTACATAATGTGCTTTCTGAATCACTAAGAGCCTTCTAAATTATTATAGTTAGAAGTAAATTGTCTAAAGGATCATTCCATCTAGCTTAATCTTTTATCGACTATTTGTCTTTTAAAATGACATGTAAAAGAAACATTATAAATATCAAAACATTTGAATTACAAAGTGCATTGTTTTATTTTTAGCATGTTTGCCAATTCATATCATGTGGGTTTTAACATAATCTATTTGCAATATCCAAAGGACAGTTCTCTAAAGTTCTATTTGAGAAACAGCAATACTGATCATAAACGGAATAAAAATTATCAACATAATGGCAAATTCATTTTTCAACTATCTTCTATATTTTCCCTCTTTTTTAGTAACGTATACAATTTTAAAGAATATAACCTTACAATAATGTAAAAGATATGTAAAATGAACTCTTGTTTATTTCATACCCTTATCAGCTTTGATGAGAATCTACTCAAATCAAAATAAATAATTATGTAGGGTGTTACCTATATTAAGCTCTACATGAATAATAGGGGTATAGCTCAAAGAGTTTAGCATTCAGGTAGGGAAAAGAGCAAACACACTTAAATCTGAACTCTAAAATAAATTTGAAGAAAGAAGAGATATCAGAAGGTAACATATGACTCACTGAGAACTGAAAAATGACATAGATTAAGAAAGTTGGCGAGTGTTCAATGATACAGAAGTAGAACATCAGAAGCCAAAAGTATGAATGGAAATCAAATGTCAGAAACCACTTAAAAACATTAATCAGAGGATTTCCAGGAAAAAATGTAAGCTGAGATCAACTTTCTAATCCCCCAATCTATTAAAGACTTCCAAAAAAAGCCCAACGGAATAGAAGATAAAAAGGATTCATTCATGTGACAAAATCTTCCAGAATTTTGCTTGGATATTAGATTCTATGAGATTACATTGAAAGAAGATATGAGAAACCCTCTCTCAAGTCATCCTCTCTGTAATTTCAATGATAATGAGAAAAATATAAATTAAGAAAACAAGAGGAAAATATCAAAGACGGAAAACAATGACTAAGATGTTGATCAAAACAAAGCAGACTGAAAAAGGAACACAGTAAAACCTGGTTGCTGATATAGGGAAAGATTAAAACATAAGAAAACCACAGGGGATTAAAATAATCATAATCAATAAAATAAGAGTCATTCATGCAGATAGTAGAATGTGTGATTTAGCACAAAGTTTGATGACCCTACTAGTCAGAAATGAAAATTCTAAGAGATTTTTTTTGATAAGGAAGAAAAGAGGAGTCTAATCTATGGTTATTAGACTTCCTGAAGAACAGAACAAATAAATTATAAACAAGCAATAACCAAAAATATAATAATGTGGAACATTCTAGATTTGTTACATCATCTACCTTGAAACATTAGAAAAGGAGGCCTATGGTAATGAATCAAAGTCCATAAGACAGAGCAGGTTTTTGTGGTGACCAAGAAATCTAGAGACTCGGGTGTGTGTGGGGGGGGATGACTGGTAGAGCAGGACACATTAAACAAAATGAGATTAAAATGGACAACTCAAGAGTTGCAACATTATAGTATAAATGCCTAATAAAGACTGCTGTAATAATTGGTACCTATAATTTAGTATGTGAAATTTGTTCACAAAACAATCTTAAATTAAAATTTCATTTTTGTTAAAATTCATTTCATTTCATTAAAAAATGTAATGTGAAACAATTAACACTCATATATAGAGTCAAAGATCACAGATTTAACAACAACAAACTGTGGAAAGAGCCAAGGTGCCCATCAACAGATGAATGGATAAAGAAGATGTGGTACATATATATAATGGAATACTATGCCTCCATCAGAAAGGATGAATATCCAACTTTTGTAGCAACATGGACTGGATTGGAAGAGATTATGCTGAGTGAAATAAGCCAAGTAGAGAAAGTCAAGTATCACATGGTTTCACTTACTTGCGGTGCATAAGGGGTAATATAGAGGACAGTAAAAAAGAAGGAAAGGAAATGGGAAGTAGGGTAATTCAGGGAGAGAAATGAAACATGAGAGACTTTGGACATAGAAACAAACTGAGGGACTTGGAGGGAGGGGTTGGGGGGATGAGAGAGCCTGGTGGTGGGTACTGAGAACACCTATTGCATGGAGCACTGGGTGTGGGGCATAAACAATGAATCTTGGAACACTGAAAAAATAAAATATAATTTATAAAAAGAAATAAAATGTAAATACTTGCTGAAAAGTTTTTATTGTAATGTTTAGAAGTTAATTTTAAATTTATAAAATCTTAAAGATGATAAATACAAGTATTTAAAACAGGATGCATACTTTTCAATTGATAGAGGATGAGAAAAAAAGACATCCACATAGCAAAACATTTTTTACAAAGCAAACAAACAACAACCAAAAATGAATCCTTGATAATAAACAATTAGATGTTATGAAAATAAAAATTAGATCAGTCAAATGCTGCCTTAAAAAAATAACATTATTCCTTTTTAATAAAGTCCCAAAAGATGTTTTCTGGGCCACTGACTGTCAGTAATCTTTACAATTTTGATCAGTGATCCCAAATTATCTATCAGAAAACTTGTACCAGTATACATTCTCATTAGCAATTTTATAAAGAAACTCTTCTTTGTTACCCTGTCAAATTTGAGACACCATCCAGATTCTAATATTGCTATTTTCTCATGTGACATTTCTCCCAATTTGCAATTTGTTGATAATTATCAATGTAAATATTTTGAGAGTTTTATTAGACCACGGTGTTCATTTCTTCCTATATAATTGAACTACTAATGTTCTCTACCTATATTTCTGTTGGGGTGTTTGTTTTTCCTCCAGAGATGAGTATAATTTATAATATATAATGTAGAACATATACTATAAAATACTATTCTTTTTAAGATTTTATTTATTTATTTGACAGAGAGATCATAAGTAGGCAGACAGGCAGGCAAAGAGAGAGGAGGAAACAGACTCCCTGTTGAGCAGAGAGCCCGATGCGGGCCTCGATCCCAGGACCTTGAGATCATGACCTGAGCTGAAGGCAGAGGCTTAACCCACTGAGCCACCCAGGCACCCTATAAAATACTATTCTTTTTCTGCTATTTGTATTGTGAAGTACATATTTCTAAGTTTGCCATTTACTTTGAATTTTATATTCATTGACATGCCAATTTTTTTTCCTGTTTTTATATTACTGAATTTCCTATGCCATTAATTTACCATTTCTTTCATTAAGGATAGACTTTCAACTGCTTTCACCACTTTGAGATCAAGTAAATATTTTCTTAGATTTGTCCTATGGTCTTATATCTTTAATTATTAAGTTTACACAAAATTTATTTTCTATACTATCTGAGGTAGGTACATAACTTCCTTTTCCAAATAGATCATGATTATCCTAGGGCCATTTATAAGTTTACACTCATTTTCCCACATGGTTAGCACTAGATATTTTCATAACAAAAGGAATTGGGTAGATTATGATTTATTATAGATCATGGATTACTCAGGGGACAGGACATATTGCACAGCCCAAAGGTTTAGTCCTCAGACCTCTTTTTAATGCATATTTGTATCAGTGGTTACATGTAGTCTCATGGTTTTAAATACCATACGTCTGATGATCCCCAAATGAATGTCTGCAAACAATACCAGACTCACTCCTAATTCTCTTTCCCCTTATGCGTGTATTAATACATTATATTTATCAATAAAAAATTAAGTTAGAGCTACTATTTTTATCTTCCTCCATGACATCTCTACTGGAACATCAATCGCCTTCCCTACTCATCCATGTCAATAGTGTCTCTTTACTTCCAGTTGCTCAGGCCCCAAATGTTAGCATGTTTATTAACTGCTCATTCTCCTACACATCACATCTTATACCTCAGCAAATCAAAATACTTTTAAAGATCTCAAGAATCTGGTTTCTTTTTACTTTCTCTAAAAGCAAGTGCCCTAGTGCAAACCACCATTACTCTGGGCCTAGTATATTGCCTTTGGCTCCTAACCTCAGACTCTCTACTTTGACCATTGTTCTTTCTCCCCAGCTCTGCAGTATTTTACTTCCTAAAGCCAGAGTGCAAGTTTTAAAACATTAGTCAGACTGATATTGTGTCTTCTCTTCCAAAATCCCTAACAGTTTCCCATCTTAATGCGTGAAGTCCAACTTCCGGAGCATGACCCAGCATGATTGAGATCTGTGTCTCCCCAGTATGCCATTATTCCCTTGGCCTCACTATCCCTCAAATACTGTAGGCCCTTAGTTTCCATTTCCTATTCCTGAAGCTTTTCCCTCAAACCATGTAACTAACTCCAGAGTTTACTTTACTTTTTACTTTATAGTTACTTTACCTTACTCAATTTTCCCCATATCAGAGAATTTGGCCTAACCATCCCATACAAAAGAGCACCCCCAATCCTGTCTTATATCTCTGTTAGTTTTGCCTTACTTTCTTACAACTGGGCTTTTACACATCCATTTCATTGTTCATTTCCTTCTCCTCCCACTAGATTGTAAGGTCCATAAAAACACAGGCTCAGTTTTGTTCATGTATGCTACAGCTGATACTGACACAAAGGAGTTCCATACACTTACTGAATGAATAAAGAAATGATTGAATAAATGAAAGGAAACCTGACTCACTGACGTCTGTTCATATTTTTTCCCATTTCTTTTTTTTTGATTCATTATTATTTTTTATTGTTATGTTAGTCACTATACAGTACATCATTAGTTTTTGATGTAGTGTTTCAAGATTCATTGTTTACATATAACACCCAGTCCCATTTCTTTTCTAAGAGGTGTTCATTTTTGGAGAAAGTTGATTATTAATATATGTTGTATAGTTACATACTCAAGTGTTATTCCTTATTATGTATTAAAGGGCTGCATTAGAACCTTCTAGAGTCTTACCTGTTTAATTATTTTAATTTTTTTTCTGATTTACAGGCTGTCAGGAGGGGAAATTTTCCCCCTGATTTATGAATAGTATTTATTTATAGTAATTATATATCAATAATGATGCATTTGAAAATACTCATTCATTTTTCCACTAGTTTTGTCATATTGATTTTCTGAGAATTTTATACAAGGTCTATCTAGCTGGCTTCTAATTGTCTACTATGCCATAGGACATGTTTCTACCAATTGTACTAAGATGTATCCACCTATTACACATTCTATGCTTAATAATATGTTCAAACTCCCAACAGAACAGCACACAGATGAAAAGGAACAAATATCTTTTGAGACAATCACAGTCTATGGTTACCTGGTGTTTTTAACTTGAAAAGTAACTGAAAGCTATAACAGAAATAATGTCTCTTGGAAAGAAGGGCTTTAAATTTCAGTTACAATGAAAGAACAATAATTCCAAGGAACCAATATAGGTTGTAATCTATTCAGTATTTAAAACTCATATTTTCTAAATAAGATCACTGACACATGCATTTATTATTTTAAATGGGCTCTCTCAAGAAAACATTGAATTTATATTTATAAAGACATTTATTGCACACTAAATGCCAAGTAAAGATTATAAAAAAATCTTTATTGAATTCTAACAGCAATGAAAGACATTTTCTATTAGTAGTATGATTAGCTCATAATTATGTAAGCAATAAATGCATAATTAGTTTTTTATTCTTAATATATTAATGTTGTATACATATTGGCCATGGAGATGTAAATAATATTGACAAATTAAATCATCATCTCCCTGTATACTGGATATCAATTTAATTGAATGAACAGATATTTTTAAAACACGGAAAACTTTAATTCTTCTACCATAAATCTGCATAAAACTTTTCTCCTTATAAATCTGAAGATACATTATATTTTCCCATATTTGAGAAGGTGGGTATGGAGGATCATTATCTAGGCTATGCAGATCAACATTAGAGATAAGACTTACTATCATTTTCATTTGCTCCTCAGATCATTTCAAATATTAACAGGGATCTTTACTTATATACTATAAACCTGGTTTATTATTTATCTCTCTCAGAATGTAATAAGGTCTCATTAAATGGATAAATAACCCCCCAAAATAACCAACTTATAAAGTGTGAGACATATTTCTTAAATGTTAAATAAAGACTTATACTACAAACGTTCAGATCATTACAGTTCTATATTTTCTTTACTTTGGGAGCAGTAAGCAGAGAACCAGCATGCCTGAGGTTGAAATTGTAACACAGTATTTCAAGATCATTTTAAAATATAAAGTATGCTTACTGTATTTTTATTCGTGATAGTTAAAAACTGGAAAGAATGAAAATGTCCTACTATAGCAAATAGTTATATATAAATACTGCGTATTGTATAATGATATATTATAAAGCTTTTTTTTTTAAAGATTTTATTTATTTGAGAGAGAGAGAGCTAACACAAGAGCATGTGCATGAGTCGAGAAGGGGCAGAGGGAGAGAGTCTTCAAGTGCGGAACCAGACATGGGCTTGATCCTACCACCCATGAGATCATGACCTGGGCCCAAACCGAGTGTCAGACTGAGCCACTCAGGCCACTCTATTGTAAACGTTTTTAAAATAAGGATTTCATGTCATTTTTTTAAAATTTGGGAAAATATTTAATATGAAATCCTTTCCTAATTTTTTCAAAAAATAAACCATAGAAAATAAATGCAGAGCATAATGAAATATTATAAAGTGAACATCCTTGTAATGGTAACCCAAGTCAAGAAACAGAACTTTGCCAGTCTCCAGAAGTCTTGTCTAAGAGTCCCAATTCAGGGGCGCCTGGGTGGCTCAGTTGGTTAAGCGACTGCCTTTGGCTCAGGTCATGATCCCGGAGAGGAGTCTCACATCGGGCTCCCTGCTCTGCGGGAAGCCTGCTTCTCCCTCTCTTACTTCTTCTGCTTGTGTTCCCTCTCTCGCTGTATTTCTCTCTGCCAAATAAATAAATAAATAAATAAATAAATCTTTAAAAAAAAAAAAAAAAGAGTCCCAATTCAGTCACAACTCCTTCCTTCCCTGCAAAATTTAGTGCTCTCCTGACATTCATAGCAATTGCTTTCTTATGATTTTTTTTTAGCTTTAACATCAAAGTATACTTCCTTAGATACTATAATTTAATCTTGTTCAATTTTTTAAAATGTGATGTGCCTTTTTTTTTTTTAAGAGAGGGAGGTGGGGGAGGGGCAGAGGGAGCAGGAAAGAGAGAATCTCACACAGGTTCCACATCCAGAGCAGAGGCTGACACCAGGCTCTAGCCCACAACCCTGATATGACCTGAGCCAAAATCAAGAGTCTGGCACTTAACCAACTGAGTCACTCAGGCGCCCTTTAAAATGTGATGTGTCTTTTAAGTCACTGTTCAAATCTGCAGATTCTCATTTCATCTTTTATTTTTCTCTTACTATTTATGGGTATAAGATTCTGGGGCAATTGGGTCTCTTGCAATCTGGATTTTGCTGATTTCATAATCATGGTGCCATTCAACATGTGTCTCTGCTTTTCCTGAGAATGGGCAGCTGAATCCAGAGACTTGATTAGACTTACTTTTTAATCACTGTCAAAGCAACAGATGATGTTTTCTTTCTTCAGGAAGTATATTATGTCTGCTTGCTTGATGATGTTCACAACTGCTGATATTCAATGGCTAGAATCATTAATTTTTTGAGAATTGAAAATGGTGATATTCTAACTTCTTTTGAGAATTGGAATAATTCTATAAAGAGAAGCTTTTACCCTTATGAGGGTACTCAGTTATAGTTCTATAGGAAAGGCAGGATAAAGGTAGGATTTTTTCCCATTATTCATTATTTTTCACAGAAAAAAAAAATCAGTTCTCAGTTCTCCTCCACAGGTGACTAGTTCTCTTTTTTCTTTTTTTAATATGATTTTATTTTGAAATAATTGTAGATTCATAGGTAGTTTTGAGAAATAATTCAGACAAGTACCATATATGCTTATCTAGTTTCTCCTAAGGGTATCATCTTGCAAAACTATTGTGCAATATTACAACCAGACTATTGAGACCCATGGGGTCAAGTTACAAAACATGTCCATTCTACAAGAGTCCTTCTTGTTTCACTTTTAAAGCCCTAGTCACTTTTTCCACACTCCCAGCCTCTCCATAAGCTCAGACAATGACCAATCTGTTCATCATTTCTATAATTTTATCATTTCAAGAAATTCATAAAAATGAAATTATATAATAAGTACCCTTTTGGAATTGACTTTTTTCATTCAGTATAAATTCTCCAGATATATAGGTTGTTGTATGTATTAACAGTCCGTTTCCTTTTATTTCTGAGTAGAATTTCACATTATGGATGTACAATTTAATACTTTCCCTGTTGAAAAACATCTGAATTGATTCCAGTTTTTAGGTGTTACAAAGTTGTCATTAAAAGAAAAATGTGCCGGGGCGCCTGGGTGGCTCAGCTGGTTAAGCGACTGCCTTCGGCTCAGGTCATGATCCCGGGATCCTGGGATCGAGTCCCACATCGGGCTCCCTGCTCGGCAGGAAGCCTGCTTCTCCCTCTCACTCCCCCTGCTTGTGTTTCCTCTCTGGCTGTGTTTCTCTCTGTCAAATAAATAAAATCTTTAAAAAAGAAAAATAAAAATGTTCCCCAACTACTAAATATATATAACCCAGTTTTATAAATCAAAGCACATTTTTATTAACTTTTATATCATTTTAGAATTTTAATGAATATTAGGTATTAAAAATCATATGCTGTTGGTGAAAAAAAAACCCAGCATACTATGAGTATTTTTTAAATTAAACTTGTTTTGAGCTAATTATAGATTCACATGCAGTTGTAACAAATAATACAGAAATCTAGTGTACTATTTTTCCAGCTCCCCCCAGTGGCTTATGTATATAGGACATGAAAAGAATGTGTACAGGTTTTAGGTAAACATACACCTTTATTTTTCTGGATAAGTCTGTAGGAATACCATCAGTAGGTTGTATGGTAGTTGGGTGTATAGATTTCTGAGAAACTGCCAAACTGTCTTCCAGCATGGGAGTACCATTTTACATTATCATCAGTAATGTGAGAGATCTGGTTTCTCCACATCCTCATCAGCAGCTGGTGCTGTCACTAATTTTAATTTTAGCCATTCTCATAGATATGAAGTAATACTTCATTGGGATTTTAGTTTGCATTTCCCTAATAGCCATTGACATTGAACATCTCTTCATTTGCTTATTTGTAATCTGTGTGTCTTCTGTGGTGAAATGCCTCCTAATGTTTTACTCATCATCTTATTAGATTGTTTTCTTTTTTACTGTTGAATTTTAAGAGTTCTTTATATAGGGCGCCTGGGTGACTCAGTGGGTTAAAGCCTCTGCTTTGGACTCAGGGAGCCTGCTTCCTCCTCTCTCTGTCTGCCTCTCTGCCTAATTGTGATCTCTCTCTCTCTCTGTCAAATAAAATCTAAAAAAAAAAAAAAAAAAAAAGAGTTCTGTTCTTTGTATATTCTTGATACTAATCCTTTGTCAGATACATGGTATGGTATTCATGGTATGAATATTTTCTCTTCTATTCAGTAGCTTGTTCTTTCATACACTTAACAAGGCACATGCTTTTTTAGTTTTTTAATAAAGTTTAACTTATTAAATTTTTTCCTTTTATAGATTATGTTTTTGTGTCAAGTCTAAGAACTTTTTGTTTAGAGTTCTTTTCAAAAGATTCCTTGTTTTATTAAGTTTTTTCATTGTTTTTTCTGTCTTCAACCTTATTGATCTGCTTCTATTATTTTTCTTTTCCTTTTTCTTTTTGGCATAAAGGCCATTTCCTTTACCTATAAAGGAAAGAATGACAGTTATTGTAGTTTTACAATGTATGCTAGTTCTTTTACGATATTACTCCAACATTTTTCTGTTGTCTCTGTATCACAGCTAAATCTTTAGAAGGCCATTATATTGTTCCATCAAGAAAGTTGAGACCATAGCCATGAGTCCAATGTTGTCCTTTCAGTATGAAATGCATTCCTTTAAAAAAATGTTACAATTGGTAAATTTACACATTACATTGACAACGAGTAATCACCTAAATCCATAGTTTACATCAGGATTTACTCTTGGTGTCATATATTCAATGAGTTTGAATAAATGTATAACATATCTATCACTATAATATCATACAGAGTATTTTCACTGTCCTAAAAATCCCCTGTGCTTTGACTATTCATTACTTTCCCCAAACCCTTGTAGCAACCACTAATCTTCCTATTGTCTCCATAGTTTTGCCCTTTCCAGAATGTCTTTTTGAAAATGTTGGAATCATACAGCATGTAGCCTTTTAAGATTGACCTCTTTCACTCATTAATATTCATTTAAGATTCCTCCACATCTTTTCATGGTTTGATAGCTCATTTCTTTTTAGCACTGAACAATATTTCACTATCTATATAAACAACAAAGTTTATTTATCCATTCACCTACTAAAGGATGTCTTGGTTGCTTCCAAGTTTTGTCAATTATAAATCAGGCTGCTATAAACATTCATTTGAGGTTTCTGTATGGACGTAAGTTTTCAAGTCCTTTGAGTAAATACTGAAAAGCACAACTGCTGGACCATATAGTAAGAATATTTTAGTTTTGTAAGAAACTGGGAAATTTCTTCCAAAGTGCCTATGGTATTTTGCATTCCCACCAGGAACAAATGAGAGTTATCATTGATCCACAACCTCTTCACTTAGTGTTGGCAGTGTTCTGGATTATGTCCATTCTAATAGGTGTCTGAAAGTATCTTTTAATTTGCATTTCCCTGATGACATATAATATGAAGCATATTTTCTTTGGTGAGGTGTCTATTAAAGTCTTTGGCCCAGTCTTAATCAGGTTCATTTTTCTGATTGTTGAATTTTAAGAGTTCTTTGTATATCCTGGAAGAGTTCTTTATTATATGTATCCCTTGCAAATATTTTCTCCTACCTATGGTTTGTATTCTTATTCTTTTGACATTGTCTTTTATGAAGAAGTTTTTAGGGCACCTGGGTGGCTCAGTTGGTTAAGCAACTGCCTTCGGCTCATGTCATGATCCCAGAGACCCGGAATTAAGCCCCACATTTGGCTCCCTGCTCGGTGGGAAGCCTGCTTCTCCCTCTCTCACTTCTCCTGCTTGTGTTCCCTCTCTCGCTGTGTTTCTCTCTGTCAAATACATAAATACAATCTTTAAAAAAAGAAAAAAGTTTTTAATAAAGTACTATCTTATCAATTATTTATTTCATAGGTTATGTCATTTGTGTTATATCTAAAAATTCATCACCTTAAAAAAAAAAGTCATCACCTTATCCAAGGTCATCAAGGTTTCCTCCAATGTTATCTTCTAGGAGTTTTATAATTTTGATTTTACATTTAGTTCTATGATCCATTTTGCTTTTTTTTTAATGAAGGATTTAAGGTCTGTGTGTAGATTTATTTTTTAAGTGGATATTCAATTGTTCCAACACCATTTGTTGAAGAGATTATCTTTGCCCCATTGTATTGCTTTTCCTCCTCATTTCAGATGGATGTATGAGTCTCGGTACCCCTACAGGTCTCCACTGGCATGCAGGAAGGGTGTGGCTCCTGATAACTGCTGGATGAAAGTGAAAGTTCTAGATCCCTATGTGGTCTCTCCTTTGATCATGGGGGTGAAAATTTTAGATACCCATGTGATCTCTACTGACAATTTGTCAGTACCAGTGTTGTGGTGAGAGCCTTATCTCTTCACTGGTCTCCTCTGATACCATGCCAACAGGAAGGGAGAAGGGGACCTCATTATTGTTGGGTCAGAGTGTAAGTCCATGTTACCTACATGTTCTCCACTGCCACTGGGGTGTACAGGGCCTTGTTACCTCTTGACAGTGAAGTCCTGGCTCCATACTTTACTTTATTTGACATAACCCTGCTGGGGATGCTGAAGTGTCTCATTACAGGCATGGGAAGATAGAAGACTAACTTCCCCCCTCAGCTCTTGCTGGAGTTGATGGGAGTGGGGTCATGTTTTCTTCTGTGGTTGGATGCCAAAGAACATTTATCTAGTAAATGCTTTCTATCTTCTATCTTTCTAGATTGTTCCTTTCCTTGTCCCATGGCTAGAAAGAGCTGATTTTACTAGTGGCTCCCCCCACCACCCATGCATATTGGCATTTCTGGTTTATCGGCTTCTTCACCTTCAAATCTGGGGTATAACAGACAAAAAGAAACCCAAGGAACTGATCACCATGTTTCTTGAATCCAAGATCCCTCACCAGTGTGCTTTTTTCTCTCCATGTTCCAAAGTGTTTTTACATTTGTTTTATAGATAATGTCAATGGTTTTAGTTGTAATTAGTGGAAAGAATAGGGCAAAATAGAACTATTCCATTTTCTTGGAAGAAGTCTCTTTTTAAAAACATATTATGATTCATTTAATCATATTTAACGGATTTTAATCAATTGCATTTTTTATCCTTAATGAAATTCAAATGGTTTTAATTTCAATCATTAGGAGACTTGTTAAGTGTATACTGACTTACTTTGACATGACTTTAAAAGTGTGCTATATCTGTGTCATCTGGTATAATTATCCTCCTCCCTCTTTTAGTCTTGAATCTGTAAACAACTACGTTTCATGTCCACCACCAGTTTTGTGTCAATTTTTCTTGAATAATTTGGTCATTTGATATTTGTTCTCTACTGGATTTTTCAGAAAGGTCTCATTGGAACAGTATTTTCTGGGTTTTTGCATGATGGTAAAATTTCACTATATTCTTTATAGTTGAATATAAATAATGATAAATATAAAACTCTTACTTCACATTTTCTTCTCTTTATCATCATAAATAAGTATAGTTTTTCCCATAGTATATACCATTGCTTTTGAAATTTTTTATGATAATTAATTTTCCCGCATTCACAAGCGATTTTTCTTCTTTTACTCTTTAATGTCTAGTAATTTTAGGGGTGCCTGGGTAGTTCAGTCAGTTAATGGCTGCTCAGGGTCCTGGGATCAAGCCCTGCATCAGGCTTCCTGCTCAGCAAGCAGCCTGCTTCTCCTTCTCCCCCTGCCTGCTGCTCCCCATCAAATAAATAAATAAAATCTTAAAATAAATAAGTTAAATAAGTAAATAAATAAAGTCTAGTAATTTTACTATAATTCTCCTGGTGGTTGTTGTTTTGGGTTATTACCCTCAGGTGCATGATGTATTGTTTTTTTGTTTTCTTTTTTTAATTTTGCGTGCTATTATTAATATGTTGGAGTTATCTTTTTTTCTCTTCAGTATTTGTCCTTATCTTAGTAACTTAGCTTTTTCTTCATCTTCTCTTGAAATTTTAAACATTTTAATTTTTTTTATCTTGAATTTCTGTCAAGACACTATCTATTGGGTTTATTTGCTTTTGTGTCCCTCCTAGTTTCATCTATATTTCTGAAGTGATTTTTTGTTTGTTTGTTTTGAACTCTAATGCTTTTCAGAGCATTGTCTAATTTCTTTAGCTTTTTCTAACTCTGATTTATGTTGTTATTTCGTGTGTGTGTGTGTGTGTGTGTGTATGTGTGTGTGTGTGTGAAATTTATCTTATTTATTTATTTATTTTTGAGTCAAGTGGATGCATGATGTTATGCTGGTTTCAGGCATACCAGAAGCCTGCATCTCCCACTCTTGTCATATATTTTGATCTTAATGTTTTGAGGTCATTTTGAATAGGAGGTTGTAGTATATGGTTTTGTGGGCTGATCCATTATGTGGAAATTTGGGAAGATGCCTCAACTTTTAGGGGAAAGAATGGTCAGGATATTTTTTCTAACTTATTACTATTCTCTCCTCTGTTATTTTTCAGTAACATTCAAAAATATGACAGCTCACTTTCTGAGCTTTCGTGGCTCTATTTTTCCCTCACTTTAATCTGGAAATCTCTTTCTTCCTTTCTATTTTCCTTGCCCTACTTAATTATCCCTCTCTCACGTAGCCAATTTCATCAAAGGGAAAAGAAAAAATAAGACTAGCATAGGGATCATTCCTATTCTGATAGGTCTTTTCCTGAGAGAGCACTTATCTGTGAGATAAGGGTGAATGAGGGTTTTAGTGGGTGTGAAAGAAATGATTTTCTTTTCAACAAAATATGGGAAATCCAGCATTATCAGAATTAGTATGTTACCCTATACATTTGTGGAAATAAAATATAATCTTGGTATAAGAATATTTCACAAAATAATTTAAATATATTTTAGCTCATCAAAATTCAAAGCTGTAAGAATAAAAAAAACACACTGAAGTATGAACCAGGAGGAGAGAATGAGACTGTATGGACTCTTTTGCAGGTTAACTGCAGAAAGAGAATTTCAATTTCTTCAACATTTCACAACAGAAGTGAACAACACTGCATCTACTACGTATAGTACAGGGTTATAATAAATTTAAGGAAAGGGGCTTTTGTCTTAAGAGCAAAGTTTAGGAGCTGCTTCATGGTGAATGTGAGGTGACATTAAAAGAAGGCAGAGACAGGTATAAAAAAATCAACTCTAATTTTGCTATGTATTTTCCAGAATGGAAAATTGTTTGCAGTTTAGAAAGGTTGAAAGCATCAAAATAAAAAGGAATTCATAGCTTAACATATGAAGGGGTAGTAAGTTGGCACCTAAAAAGTATGTGAGTTAAATAATTTTTTATATATTCCATAATTTTAAAGGAATTTGTTGATAAAAAAAAATCCTTCCCAGAAATTTTAAAGTAGGTTAAATATTAGAAAACTGGAGACAAAAATCCATTTTTAAACAATTTAAAGTATAAATTCCGGAATCAAGCAGAATATCTAGCTCTAGCAAAAGTTAAAATTCAGTTATAAAACTGAGCATCTCTCAATAAAAGAGATGCAAAAGTTGAAAAAGTGGGAATACATTTGGCTAAAATAAGACGTGTAAATCTAAATAATTTACTTTTCTGAAGAGATTACTGGATTGACAGACTACCAAAATTTCAAGTACACAGTGTTTTGATATTATTTAAGTATGACATGCCTGACACTAATTTTGTGGGAATAGGTTTATACCTTTGGAAATGATAGTAAAATTATATTATATAGAGTTGTAGTTGGTTCAATAATTATATCTAGATGGAGTTGATTAATAACTTGAAGCACTTTATAAGGTGTGTTAGGTGTCTCTTTATTAAAGATTTCAAAGAAATTATGAAAGCAAAGCTTACCATATTTTAAGATGATATAAAATCAAAAAATGGGCAAGAGACATGAAGAGGCACTTCTCCATAGAAGACATACAAACAGCTAACAGACACATGAAAAAATGTTCAGCGTCACTAGCTATCAGGGACATTGAAATCAAAACCACACTGAGATACCACCTTACACCAGTCAGAATGGCCAAAATTAACAAGTCAGGAAACAATAAGTGTTGGAGAGGCTGTGGAGAAAGGAGAACCCTCTTACACTGTTGGTGGGAATGTAAACTGGTGCAGCCGCTTTGGAAAACAGTGTGGAGATTCCTTAAAAAATAAAAAATAGAGCTACCCTATGACCCTGCAATTGCACTACCAGACATTTACCCTAAAGACACAGATGTAGTGAAAATAAGAGCCATATGCCCCCAATGTTCATCGCAGCCATGGCCACAATCGCCAAACTGTGGAAAGAGCCAAGGTGCCCATCAACAGATAAATGGATAAAGAAGCTGTGGTACATATATACAATGGAATACTATGCCTCCGTCAGAAAGGAAGAATATTCAACTTTTGTAGCAACATGGACTGGACTGGAAGAGATTATGCTGAGTGAAATAAGCCAAGTAGAGAAAGTTAAGTATCACATGGTTTCACTTACTTGCGGTGCATGAGGTGTAACCTGGAGGACAGTGGGAGAAGGAAAGTAAATGGGAAGTAGGGTAATCCAGGGAGAGAAATGAAACAACAGAGACTTTGGACACAGAAACAAACTGAGGGACTTGGAGGGAAGGGGGTGGAGGGATGGGAGAGCCTGGTGGTGGGTACTGGGGGCACCTATTGCGTGGAGCACTGGGTGTGGGGAACGGGGAATGAATCTTGGAACACTGGGAAAAAAAATTTAAGTAACAATAAAAAAAAAAAACGAACAGGGTGGTTCACAAAATTAACATTTAATAAATGTTAGCATACTGATGTGCTCTTCCATAAACAGGAAAATAAAAATTAATAGCATGAACATTAAGGTTCAAAACAGCATTAACAGGGAATAGGAGAGACCTAGGAGCCAACAGGGATTTGAGTTGAATGAGAACTTGATAAGAATCAACATTATGATCCAGATTTTAAAACTATTTATAGTGTTCAGTAATGGGAGAGAGGCCTTCACCGTAGAATCCACTGGCTAGTTATATTCTGGGATATTGTGTTTTTATTAGGGGTATGTCTAAAAAGGGACTACAAAAGCTGATATGTACCCAAAGAAAAACCACGAAAATAGTGAGGTTTTGAATTTCATGCAATAGAAGAAATGGTCAGCAGGAATCCCTTGGTGCTATTTAACACATCTGTCGACAGAGCTGGTCTGGGCCATGGTCCAGAACAGAGACTGGCAAACATTCTCACGGGTTAAATCCCACTATTTTGTAAAATTTTCTTGAAATACATCACTTCTATTTGTTTATGTCTTGTCTATGGCTACTGCTGTACTACAGTGGTAGAGTTCAGTTACTAAGGGACACAAAGCATGACTTTCTGGAAAATCGTTTGCCAACTCTTTGGCTAGGAAAAAAGTATAATGGGACACATCATTGTTATGTTCAAATATGTGTGTCTGAGGACCACCCTTATATGTTTTTACATATCTATATATCTATGTATATATATATATATATACATATATATATATTTATATTTATATTTATATATATTAATTTTTTCAAAATCCATGCATATGGGATATACTTGGTAGGTATCAGAAATGGCAATCAATTCTGTGATTCCTCTAGGTCTCTATGGGAGAGAGGGATTGTTTGCTTCCTTTGTGCCTAGATTATTTTGCACCTAAGAGGAGCTCAGTGAATATTTTCTCTGTGAAAAAAAAGATGATTGAGTCAGGTAGAGACTTTGTTTTCATGGAGTTAACATTCTGACAGGGACACCTGTTATTAAATAAATAATTACATATTTTAATAAATTTTAATAAATTCTATTAAGGAAAAATTTTAAGTGCTAAAACAAGCCCATTTCATTTATTAAAAAGATATCTTTTTCCCTTATATTTTAACATCTCTGAAACATGTTTCTATGATGTCACCTTATAAAATGGTACATAATTAGGGGAGTTATAGATTGACTAGAAAATGATAACTGGGAAGTTTTTCTGTCAAATTAGTATTTAAGATGAACAAATAAGATTTTCTTTACTCAGGAAGTCAAGCTAGGATGACAGTGGATTTGGGAAGAATTAGAATTAGCTGAGGAATTGTATCAAAACTATGATTATTAATGGTAGTTGATGTATATTCGCCTCTTCATCTTGTCTTGACACACTCAGGGTCAAGATTCATGGCAACGATTCTTAAGACTATTGACTTTGTATTCTACAGGACCCAACTCTAGTAAAAATTACAATATGCAAAAAAAAATTACAATTATGCATAAAAAGGATGTTATCAATTGTTGGAGTTAATGTTAGCAATTAATTTTTGAATAGAAAGTTTCTGTGTAGAAGATGGTTTATTTAAAAAAAAATAAAGAACTCTTAAAAAGGAATATTAGTGGTATTTAACCCTTACATTGCAGCTACTATGTCAAGAACTGTTGCAAGTGCTTAAAAGAGAAGCTTTTCAGGTGGCTTGCTAATGATCACTCGCAGCAAGTGGTGAGACTCAGTTGTAAACCTATGTTGTCTGGCTTGAGAAGTTATACACCTAAGTGTTCTGCTGTCCTGCCTCTTAAACAGGAATTACTCACAAAATGAGCTAGTCCCAGATCCCATCACTGTCAATAATTAAGCAAAGAATGAACCTTATCATTCAGAGTTACTATAGACAAGAACAATTCATTGAGGAGTTTGATTTTATGAGCACAGTGATCTACTCTAAGACAATGTCATTCTATAAGGGCTAGTTCTTTTTCATAGTCACAAATTGCAAACTGTGACTAGTAAACATACCCTCCTATGTGTTATAGCTATATTTTTATACTTTCTCTGATGTGCTGTAGTATCTTCTTTTTGATTTTGTCTTAAATCAACCTGTTTTATTTTTAAAGCAAACATTCTACATAGCGCTTATAAAAATGACTGACCACCTCAAGTTTTCATGCTATGATCTATTAGTTACCATGAAGAAGGAAAATATATTTTATGGATCTATTAACTGTCACCTTTACTTTTAATTGTTTGCTTAGCATCTAGTGGTTCTGCCAAATTTTAAAATTATCTCAGGATTCCTAGACAATTATATTTGAGAGTTTAAGAGTACCCAGGTGCTCTGATTTGGTGAAAAGAGAAAACATGAGATATGCCAAATATATTAATCATTTAGCTTTCCTAAGCAATGCGGTATTAATTAAGTACTAGAAAGCAAGAAACCAAGGATATATACATAACTCAGGAACTTCTCCAAAGATTGCAACATACATATACACGTGTGTGGGGGGGGTGATGGTCTGTGTCTCTTCCCATTGAGGAGGGGAGAAAGAAGTGGGAGTTCTATTCACTTTGTCAGTGTTATAAATTCTAGGGATATCAGTATTTTTCACTTCCTACCATAAGTCCAAGGGTGTTGGGACCTCCTGGCGCCTGCTAGTTTGCGGCCATTAGTGGAAGTCAGCTGGGGTGGCCTCTTGGGCTTCTCTGCAATACTTCCACCTACTTGACTTAGCTGAATCATCCCCCCCTTGGCTCTTAGCCCGAGGGCAGACTGGCCAATTTAGCCCCACCCAGCAGTCGGCCTGAAATCTGCCAAAGGCCTTAGTAATAGCCACTAATGAGCTCCTATTGGCCCCTGATACTTCTTTTACTCCCTCCTTTCCTCTCTATATAACTGTGTCTCTGATACAATAAAGCTGAGAATGCTGCTGCGCCTTCTAGGCTGACTCAACTCCTGGCTGGGTGTGGTTTCTTTCCCGGTTTCAGGGGGGTGGCCGGGCTGTTACACTTACCATCTCGCTCAGCCCCCGGAGGATAACAGGCTGGTCCAGTTATCCCTCCCCCGCACCAGTGTTGCAGAGAGAGCAACACAAGGGCACTTTTCAAAATTAATTTTTGAGTTATTTATCTTTAAAAAAATTGCATATGTCACTACTCCTTTTCATTATTATGGATAATTGAGAGCTGACTGTATTAGAAAAGGGCCATGTGCTTTGAGTTCTTTCTTCTATTAAGACTGAAGCAGTACTCTCTTAATAGTCTGAATGAGTCTGAAAGTAAATTATCATTAGGGAATTTAGTATTGAGTTTCTATATCATTGTGCTCATATACATTTTCTTAGGCTATTCTTACCTTGCAATATTTACTTACTATGCTATTGTTTTTAAAACCTGTCTATTTCAAAGTTTAAAGCACAATATCAACTCTTCTGTAATTTCCTAAAATTACGTTCTGCTTTCTTATAGACAGTTCAACTTTCCTTTATGTATATACTTGAGGAAAATACCATCTTTTAAAATAAACATGATTTTTTTCCCTTTGTGCCAGCAAAAAAACAAAAACAAGTATTTACATGTGCAAATATGTTAGTCCTCATCTCACTCATGTCCCTTTCATAAGCCCCAGAATCATACTACAGTGTTAAACAGAATATTAAACTAATAAAATGCATCACAAAACTGACCATCTCTTAATCAAAAGATATCAATATTTTAAAGTATCATGAAGGTAATATCAGATAGAAACTGGTTCATTAGGTTAGCAATGTGAGAATTATCTTTTCATTTGTAATTAAAAACAGTAACAATAAATACTAATAAAATTAACACCAGAATATGTCTTCTAAATTACAAAAAGAAAGAAGAAAGAAAGAGGAAAAGAAAAATAGAGCCCATAAAAAAAGATATAGGATATATGATGTAATACAAAGTATAAATTAAAAATCACTTGGACACAACCATTTACTAATCTGAAAAAATGTTCTTGATTCATTGTTAGCTAATTAAAGTAGATTATTAAGCAGTATATATAGTCTCAAACCTGAATATTTGAGAAGAAAAATAAACATATAAATATAAACATAGAGAAGAAACATTCAGATTATATATATAAATTGTTAGGGAAATTTTCTAAATTTTTACCTTATTCTTTGTGCCTTTGTGTAGTTCCACATTTTGAGTATGTGTACCCATACTCATATATATATATATATATATATATATATATGAGGTGAATGAAAGTATATGTATGTATTCTGTATAAGCTCTAATCACATTTTGGGAAAACATGAATGGTGTTATTAGTATTTTATCATGACAGCATTTTTTTAATGCAAATGTTAAAATTTAACTATTTTTTAAATAGTTATTTTGAAAGAAAATGAAGCCTATTTGAACAAAAATAAATAATGTTAAAACAGCTGCTAATGAAAAGATATGATTATAATATACAAGATGTTCTTGGAGGCTTTTCATAGAACATTAGACTTATTTGTTATCTTTTCCATCATCTGATTAGATGACAAGCACTAATCAGGTTTTTATCTTCACTGCATCAGTCAATGGAGATTCACTCACTCATGAAAAATATCCTTTGAATATATTTACATTGTATGTCACATTTGGGGCAAAATCTGATCTGTTTCATTCACTATTTTATTTCCAAAGTCCTATCCTATGCATGGCACATACAAGGCTTTCAATAAATATGTATTTAATTAAATAAGTTAATAAGATGTTTCAAGTCAGTAAGAGATTGAGCATATAATCAAGGCATAACTGATATGTTAATAAATTACCTGATATTTCAAAAATAGAATGAATAAGAAATTATATAGGTAAGAAAGAAAAACAGAATCAAATCCTGAGAATACTGTCTTCCCACAATATTAGAAGTCAATAAAGAGCAATAGTGATAGCAAAAGAAACTGAGAATTGATTTCTAGGACACAAGAAGAAATCTAGGAGATTACAGAGTTCTGGATTCAACCAGAGAAGAATGTTTCCAGAGGGAGAGGATGCCAGCTCTGATGAAGGCTCTAAGAAAGTTGGGTTTAATCAGAACAGAGGAATGTCAATTGGATTTAGTTACATGGACATTATTGATGACCTTGGAAAGGGTCAATTCTGTGAGAGGTGGAGATTATTTTAAATTTATTTACTAGTGGTAAAGGTCATTTTGTCCTCTGATATGGTGGCCTCATATTTTTAGACACCAGATTTGGATTAGGTTAAAGACTAAATAAGAGATTGGAAATATTTTTTTCTTTTTAAGTAAAATAACATAGTAGGCTATTTTTAAATTTATACTTTTTAAATTACCTAACACACTTATCTATTCCACAAAAGACCAGATATCTTTTTTTTTTTTCATAACAGGGACAACTATCATACAGTGTTGCACAAAAGAGACAAAATTTGGCTTCTCTGGTGCACAGCCCAGTGTTGGTTTTTTGGGTTTTTTTTTTTTTTGGTTTTTCCACAACAGAATACAAAAGTATCTGAAATACTCCTCAACTATAAGATGACATAAGTATTGAATACTTTACAAGAATGTGAACTACTGTTATCAGTTGAACAAATCTAATCAAAACTGGCATCTTCTACCTATTATCAGACGCTTTTTCAAAAGCCCTTTCCTTAGACTTTGATTAGACTAAGCTCTGTGGAACAGACTAATGGTTTTGAGATGCCATGCTTCAACAGTACCACGTTACGGTGTTAGAGTATCTTACTCTCAAAGAATTAGTTTGGACTTTTAATTAATTAAGACATATTATTCTCATATGTCTACCTACCCAAAGCAATGTAAGTATTGCCACACAAAAGCTAAAAAATACAAATTGATAGTTTATCCATACACAGAATAAAAATGGGTCACCAGCTTAATGAATTAATGAAAACCACAATAGAAGCATCAGAGGAAAGCACTACTATTGACATGAAAACCGAAGTGAGAGAAAATATTGAAGAAAATCTTGTAGGTATGGGAGAAGATAGAAAAATAAAATAATTGCAAAATAAAATTTATTTGGTTGGAGGTAGCATTTCTGGCTTTATGTATAATTCTATATAAAGATTTCATAATTTTATAGACTAAAGTGTCCTTTTCCTAGTACAGATTCCTTTGTTTAGGTGAATTTTCAATTGCTTGAACAGCATTTTTCCAAGAAACAAAAATATGTCTCTTAAAAATTCTACTTTAAGAACCCTGCTCAGATATCTCATTCTCATACCTAAGTAGCCCAACTAATGTGGATCTCTGCCAATGTTTAGGTTCCTGGAGTCCTTACCTTCCACTGACTTGACATTCTCTAAATGTTACATTCTTCTTTTCACACTAACTTATCTTATCTCTTAAAAATAACATGTATAGGGCGCCTGGGTGGCTCAGTGGGTTAACGCCTCAGCCTTAGGCTCAGGTCATGATCTCAAGGTCCTGGGATGGAGTCCCAGATCAGGTTCTCTGCTCAGCACAGAGTGTGCTTCCCCCTCTCTCTCTGCCTGCCTCTCTGCCTACTTGTGATCTCTCTCTGTGTCAAATAAATAAATAAAATCTTTTAAAAAAAGAAAAAAAAAAGAAGTAACATTCATGTTCCATAGTATACATGATATATTTTTTTAAGATTTTATTTATTTATTTGACAGAGAGAGAGATCACAATAGGCAGAGAGGCAGGCAGAGAGAGAGGGAGAAGCGCTGGATGCGGGACTCCATCCCAGAACCCTGAGATCATGGCCTGAACCTAAGGCTGAGGCGTTAACCCACTGAGCCATCCAGGCACCCAATGAATGTTATTTCTTTATAAATTCCTAAATTTCAGGGACGCCTGGGTGGCTCAGTCAGTTAAGCGACTGCCTTCGGCTCAGGTCATGATCCTGGAGACCTGGGATCGAGTCCCACATCGGGCTTCCTGCTCAGCGGGAAGCCTGCTTCTCCCTCTCTCACTCCCCCTGCTTGTATTCCCTCTCTGGCTGTGTTTCTCTCTGTCAAATAAATAAAATCTTAAAAAAAAAAAAAA